>JACXGK010000347.1:50149-120245 GCA_016801125.1 Novumbra hubbsi
CCCCCCCCCCCCGGGGTAGTGGAACCATAACATACCGAGAAACACATGAGGTTATTGGTGGGGACGTGGAATTAAGGGGCAGACATGGACGACAGACACCAGGAACACAGTACAAAACAAAGGTTTATTTTAGAAGATGATAATATGGGGTAAGAGGCTGAGCGGGACCAAAACAATGACAGTGTATGTGAATATCCCCTCTAACTGATCAAACCTACTAATGAGAAGCAACTCTGACTACCCACACCTACAAAGACTGCTCTGCCCAAAATCGTTTTCTACTGTATCGTATATAGACAATTCAATGTGTAGAATGTTAGCACATTGTCGGCTTGCCTCTGTGTGCTTTCTACGTGCAGTCCCCTTCACCCAGGGATAAAGAAAGAATGTCATAATGATAATGCCTCAGTCTCAAAGGTAACCACTGAGTGGTAAGACACAGACAAAACCAAACATGTACATTGAACATTAGTTAACAACAAATGGAGTGGCAGTAACAGAGACAACATATATATTATATGCCCACACAAAACACAGGATTCAGTCTCCCAACTGATTGAGTATGAGAATTGAGAATGTCTGATGTTAAATGTCTGTAAATGTTTGAGCAGCGGAAGGTTTCCAAAAATGCATTATGTCTGCATAAACGTGAAAGCTACAGTCAGTGGAAGGACGGGAAAGAGAGAGTAGAATGCAGTTAGTATTTAAACAGTTGTTATTTAAACTACGGGAAGTGTGATGTGATTGGCCATTCATGGCAAGGTGCATGTAATTAGAAGGTGTGGCCATTGATTGGACCACTTCTGCACAGGAACAAAAGGAGTAATGACAAGGGATTGGGGAAGGAACCAATCACAGGGATTGAACATGGAACGCCTGAGTACTGAATGACAGAAAGAGAAACAAAGTACAAACAAATAAAAATACATAGGAGCAAGTCTGGGGGACGTAACACACCCACCCCAAAAAGAACAGCAACCACTCTGTGTTGATTTTGATGTGCAGTATGTTTGAGGTCATTGTCTTGGTGAAAGGTCCATCCAAGGCCAATTTACAATGTCCTGGTAGACACAACCGCCTTCTGAGCAAACATGCCATGGCATTTAGAGGAATTAATTATGCTATTAATGTTAACAGGGGTCACTCGACCACTAGTTGCAAAACATAACCCAAATAATCAAGTACCATATTTTACTGTGGGTATCAAGTGCTTTTCCTTGTATGTAGTCCCCTTTTTTCCCTAAACAGGCTAATGATGTACATGGCCAAAACGTTACCCTATTTTTCTCATCACACCATAATACACAATTCCAGTTGTTGTTCCATTAAGTTCAGGCACTAAAATATGTGGATTGGGCTTAGTTAGGGCTTCTTTTGGGCAACCCTTCCGAAGTGCTTGTTGATTGAGACCAACTAAAAGCATAGAATTTCAAAACAAAAGCCACTTTGTATTATATATATTTATATTAATATAGACATATATACATTTATTTATATTATGTATATTAATAGAATTATGTATTTAACAACTTGTTGTATTGCAATACAAGTATAACACTCCCACCTATGTTAGAGCCCACACAATGTTTTACATTAAAAAAAATGTGCATTCACTTTTGCTCAATTTTACGTAGGATGCCAATACTTCGAGGCTCAATGGAGTTTTCTATTGAAATAGATTTTTTTGTCAGAGGCTAAGCTTTCTAGGATGACGCTTGAAGTATTTTCTCATAGTTGACATAACCGGACCACAGTACATGCAGCCAAATGCAAAACAACTATGTTGTTAATTTAAGAGCACTGGGTGCCTAACAGCATTTTATAATGTAACATTTTCCTCATCCTACACAATCAGTAAGGCAATTTGAATGTAAAGATATGCAAAAGTATTCCCCTCTCCCTGTTGGACATCAATAAACAACTTAGGCACGTTCTGTAAAAAAAGAGCCTTACATGTCAGAATTAATACATGTTTACATCAATCAGAATGAGTCTGGTGAACCACTGAATTATTAAATCCCATCCTAAGCATTCTTTTTCCTTACCTAATGGAGGTAAGCCAATTGATAACTAGTGATTAAACACAATGACGACCTTGACAAAGGCATAACAGTCAGTTACTCTTAAATATGAGGAGACTATCAAAGACAATCAACCAATATTATTTATAAATAAGTGAGCAAGAGAATAGTATGTTACCATGAATAAGGTGATACATATTTATCGATGGATAAGGTTCTTTAATCAGCATATATTAATAAATACAACTTTTAAAACAATACATGGCAGAGCAAGTAAACTGCTATTTCAGTGTTCAATATTAGAGTCTCCTACTCCTACACAGTTAATAGACACAAGGAGATCACATATGATGGACATTCCAGGACAGAAAACCTAGCAATGCTGTCATGTATCACAACAGCAAGAACCAAGTACAGGTGGTACACATGTTCATTCCCCATGTTTTTTTTGTAAAACAGGAAAACTTTTCTGTTAAAAGTAATGCGTTGACTTTGGTGTCGGGTCATAATAGATGATGAGGGAGGTTTTTTTTAAACACAAGGGATGGTCATGTGGAAATATTAATTACGCAACCCCTTCAATATGTGACAAACTCTAAGTCTCTGTAAACTCTTTGTTTACAGAGACCTATGATTCCAAGTTGTCACAGAATGCATTTGATTGCTGTTTTGCTGTTAAAATTCAAATTTATAGCACAAGTTTGTTTAGGGAGTGCAAAAGCAGCTAGCTTACAACCAGGTCCATGAGTAATTCAACCACTAAACATGAGAAACAAGCCAATTTACAGGCATACATACTGTACCAACCCCTTTCACACTGGGACACACATCAGAGGACCAACAAGCTAAGGTTGTCAGTTGTACATTTTTTTATGTAATATCTTTATTCTTTTTTTCCATGGAAATTCGTTGTTGTTTTAGTGCCTCTCCAGAAAGAGGGTTTTGCTATTTACAAACCTGCCTTGGAATGAATTAGGCTACACATCCCCAAATGCTTGCATTGAGGAAATTACTGAACCAAAACTCAACTGAAAAAGACTACATGGATTTGTATTAAGATGGTAATACCATGATTTTTGTAATGGTTATGAAGTCTGAAATTCAGCAAATAGAGCAGATGTCCAAAATATACTCTATTGATTTGTTACTTCCAATGAACACAAGCTTCTACTTTTATCTGTCAGAGATTGAGGTGTTAAACATTTCCTTTATCTACAGTGGCTAGCTAAATATCTTTCTTTTTCTATGCAGCTATTTATTTTATATAGCTAAACAAAGATAATGCTGTGGGGTTGCTTTGATGCTGTCACGTCTCCACCTAGCGGTGGCCTCTCCCCTGGTCGCGCAGCCCTCCGGCGCTCGACGTCGCCGGCCTTCTAGGCACCACCGTCCCTGTTTGTCTTGTTTCCCATGTCCTGTGAACGCATCCCTCCCTGATTCCAAACAGCTGCAGCCCATTACCTGCTTATTTAATCCCTCATGTGTCTTGTCTCAGCGTTCGGTATTGTCTCTGTTACGTGTCAGCACGGAGGTGCTCTGTTGTTGATATTAATCACCATATTCTTGTTCATTACTCCCGGAAGGGTTGTTACTCTTACCGGTCAAATAAAATCCTATCTACATCCGCTGCCTGCATTTTGGTCTGCTCCTTCTCGACAACGTCACAGCTGCCTCTGGTACAGAGCAGTGTTAGCATTCAACCTGTTTCTAGACAATGTATTTTTGTTAAATCTGGTTGATCGTCCAACTCCAAAATGCATGTAAAAAAAGCATTCTAGAATGGCTAAAGAAGAAAAGCTGAAATTGTCTAGTGGCCAGTAACGAGTTCAGATCTTAACCCCAATAAAAAAGTTATGCCCAGAGCTGAAATCATTTCACAACTTGAGCATTTTGTAGCTGACGAGAGTGCCAGTAGAGATGTTCAGGAAGATTACAATATTTATTTGACAAAACCAAAATATTAGCTCCTGGGTGCTTTTTCTTCTATCCAAAACAATAGCTAGACCAATACATTTAGAATAGGGATATTAGCCAGAGAGCTTTCTGTTTTGAATGAACTGTTGTACTTTTTCCGTAAAAGCCTAGGTAGCATATCATTTTACTTAAATACATTACAATGCAGTGTGCACAATGATGTAGCTACTTAGTTGTTTTAAAAGATGTTGGTATATTTACCAAACTCTCCAAATCTCCAATGCACTATTGTCAACATCATAAAGGGATCCTGTTGATCAGAAGAACATATTAGTCATTAGCTATAAACTGTGCTGTTCACCTCATCATTTGTCCCTGAATCATGCCCAGAATTTTTATTGACTACTTAGCTTTGTAGGACTTTACAGGAATGGCACTCACACTTCTCTGAGTTCCTATTATTCTACCCGAGTACATGGAAAAATATACCTTTACCACCCAGAGTTGATGACAAACTGGACTTGCTTTGGGATGGGAGGTTGTACTCCATTAGTAAATAGACTTTTGCAAATACTTCCAGAACAGTGTGATGAGACGTAAATAGGCGGACATGCCCTGTCTAACTGAAATATATCAGTTCGTATGCTTGGATCGTCTGACAACTAAAATTTACACTTTGGTGTTTGATGCTCCTCAATTTAAAATGTTGGTAATCTTAAACTGAAACAGAATTCCACTGAGCTTGATTTTTTTTGTCCACAACTAAGATTAAGAATTGTTCGCAACTGGCCTTAAGTGTTTACTGAACACTTATCTCGTCAGTAAGGTTTATGATTTTGTGTAAGATGGCCAAGGGTTGAGAAGGTTAACAGATTTATAAACCATGCTTGCAGTCTTACCTGGGCAATCTCACTCTCTCTACTGAAATATCCTATATTCTCACTGTCTTACTTGTGTTACCCTCTGCAATGGGATGGCATATTTTGGGCTATTCTCAACCCTCTGTGAGAGCAGTTTGAGGTTGGTTGATGTCCCTTTGTTGGTCTGGCACTTGGCAAAGTGGGTAAAGCTATTTCCTGCCTGGCTGGCCCTGTACAGGATTATTTTTAGTAGGGGCCAAAGTGTCTACAGACCACCCTGTATTGGTCCCTAGTTTCATGCTACAATAGTTTCTGTGATGGGGGACTAGGCCAGTCTGAATTGTATGCTGAGGTATTCTAGTGGATCCAAAGAATGCTTTTCTCGTACGCTGTTCAATCTTAACTGGGCCTAAGCCCCTAGACTGTGACTCAGGACAGCCTAACATGATGACTCCTGTCTGTCTCTGTCCATAGTGCTTGTGGTTGTATTTCAGGTCTCTGCGTGATGACCCCTGTCTGTCTCTGTCCAAAGTGCTTGTATTTCAGGTCTCTGTGTGATGACTCCTGTCTGTCTCTGTCCATAGTGCTGGTGGTTGTATTTCAGGTCTCTGCGTGATGACTCCTGTCTGTCTCTGTCCATAGTGCTTGTATTTCAGGTCTCTGTGTGATGACTCCTGCTGTCACTTTGCACAGCCGCCTGGTTGTACCTGTCCTTTTCCACCAGGTTGTGCATCTGATGGATTATTGGATTCTTCCCAAAGATTCTAGTAAAAGCCCAGCAGTACTTATGGACCCACTGGTCATCTGAACATGCAGAAATATTTATGTGGTCCAAAAAGCTAATTAACTCTTATAATCTTCAACCGGCACAGTCAAAAGAGGAATGCGCTATGTTCATGTAAACATTTCTTTGTAAGAAATACTGCACAAACATAAGAACATTTAAATGTCTTCTAAATTAAAATGGCACCGATTGAACTGGATAAAAAGACTGTGGCATTGGCTACTACACTGCTGATTCATTGTTATTTTTTACTATTTCTGTGTTTTCCAATCGGTGTTCAAGCAAATGTCTTGTTAACTTCACTGTTATTTCATGTGGCTGTGTAATAATGATGATATGTTTGGAAATACATTCTTTTAGAAATCTACTTACTGCAGAATATAATTAGCTGCTCTACCTCAAACAAGCATAGCTCCACAACTTCTATGTAGCCATAAGCAAAAAAGAGTTGTGCTGCATTCCTAATTATGTCAGCCAGGTGTTTTCCCGCTCCATCGACGTAGTAGAAAGAAAATTAAAAACCCCTTCAGTCAGAAAACCTTGGCACCAAACAACACTGTGTCCTACCTTGGTAAAGCAATCTCTCCTGTTGTTTCTATGAAATGTACAAGCTTCAGTTTATTTCGTAGAAAAAAAAACATCTGAGGTCTTTTACATTATTGACATGCCTGAATGCATTTACTCTTACAGAGCAAGCAAGCCAGACAAATGCTAGGAAATAAAAAACAATGAAGTTCATTGGTTTTTATTGCTGACTAACTTCAATGTTTTACTTCTCTTAATACAGACCTCAGCATGATGAAATATTGTACTAATACTTTATTGAAAGATTGATTCCTCTGTAGTAATAAAACTGAAATCAGTAGATTTCACATAGTAGACAGTCAGGGAGATTCTAGCATTTGGAAGAACTACCCACATTGGTGATACGTAAACAAAATGAGGACAGGGCAACACTGTTAAATGACATCCAGGGGGCCACCATTATCTTGTAAGCATATTTCTAAATAGGTCCCACAACACCTGTAATGCCATCCTCCAACGGAACTGTCATGTTTAAAGCTATCTTTAAATGGCATCGACCATAAACCTTCAGGTGGCACATTCATCTTTAGGGACAAAGACCAGAGCAGCCTTTGACATCCATCAGATAAAGCCTCAGTGTACCTCATAACCCAAAGGACTTGCAACTGAAAATTGATTTGTCTGAGAATTCTCTCGGAAAGGTTAATCACAAGCCTGAGAGGAAGAGACACAAAAGAAACACTGTGAAAGAGGGGGGATTTCGTGTGGGAATAAGAGTTGAATTCTAAAATAACCAAAATCCTACAATAGTGTGTGTTGTTTGTCAGTATATATGTATACATAGGAAAGAAAGAAGGAAATGGAGAGTTCTGGAATGACCAGGTCAATGCCTGTATCGTAATCCTATTGAGGGGCTGTTGGCAACGGGCTGTTTATGCAAGAAACCCCTCAAACATTACACAGTTGAAAACATTCTGCATGGAGGTTTTGGAAAAACGTTCTCCCAGTTGATGTCAGAGACTGGTAGACAGATATAAGAAACATCTGATTGAGGTTATTTCTGCCAAAGGAGGCAATACCAGCCATTTCCAGCTTTGTCCTCAATAGGAAATGGCATGTTTGTAAATCTTTTGTTAAATAAATTATAATGGTTAAAATGTTATTGTAGATCACCTTTATCTTTAAATATTGTTTAAAAAAAGAGCAAACATTGATATGTCCGTACTTCTTAGAAAATAACTAATTATTTCTTGGGGTGTCCTAATTTTTTCACATGACTGTATGTGCCATACAGCAAATTTTGTTCTACAGAGTAAAAAAACTAAAGTGGTATTATACGTAGCCACATGTCCAAATATCTTAGAAAATAACGAATTATTTCATGGGGTGTCCACATTCTTTCAAATCATTGTATATAATGACATTATTTTGGTCAAAGTTGAAAACAAAATTTAATTTATGAATGAGTTGTTCATTTGGCTCACTGATGTACATATTGCTACTATTGCCTTTGAGCCAGAAAGCCAGTATCTGTAAAGTTACAAAAACATTATTTGAAGATGGTAAATCCCTGCTGCAGGAATAGTAGTTATCGAGAAGAAACACATTCTGGTCCATACTAAACGTGTTAAAAACATTTTGAATGATAACATTTATTTGAACTACTGTATTTCACAATTCAGTAATGCTAGCCTAACTTTTTTGTTTTCTTTATCTATATTTCATGTTTATTTTCCCAGAAAAATGCTTGAGCATTACTGAATGAGTTCAACAAAAAGACTCCTTTAGTCATTAGGGTAAAATGCTTTTTTCCTTCCTAGGATTCTGTTACAGTTGCATAATCACACACGTGTGTTTGATTGTTGATATTGTTTCCTGTAGATTGCAAAAATGATTTACACATTCCTTCTACACAGCTTCAGCTATCTATTGTGAATAAGTCATTGGCTAATTGATTAATGTCTGCATGCATTCACAGACGGTATTTTATGGCAGCAAGTAATGTTACATGTTTATGTTTTCAGCGTATTGAAGAATAGGGCTTCCAAGCGTGTCTTTATGTGCGAACAAGTCTATAAGTGTGTCTGGACTGCATTTCTCTAGAGTAATCAGGATTTCCTGACCATGTGGAACGAGAGCTGATCCAGGTGGATAACTGACTGATTGATACCACAGCTATTGAGATGGAGGACCCCATAGTACTTTTCCTGGTCATTAAATCTCAGGGCTAGGCCACTGAGAGCGATGTGAGCTCAGTCACAGTAAATAGCCCCTAAGTCTACAGCATCCAGGCTATTCTAGAAAATTAAGCCATAGGCTCGGGGTCATTAAACCCATGCTAGCAACTGATCAATACCAACATAGGACATGCATGGTATTTTTTTAAATTATTTCTGTCCAAAGCTGCCGATGTGCTCTTTGGCTTCTTATTTTGTTCCTGTTGATGCATAATATCTTTTGAAGGACGTGGAATTAATGAAAACATGTCTGTGGCTATTCAAATCTGATACTTGAAAATATAACATTTCTGTGCCAGATTCCTAATTAACATTGTCAACCGAAATGAGCACTCCAATTTTAAAACATGGTACTATGAAATAGCATCTAATTAAATGTTTTGGCAATAACTTAAAGTGTGGCGCAAACCTACGTGTGATGCAAACAGCATGTATTATGTATAGCGGGGCAGCATCATGCTTTGGGGATGCTCATCATCAGCTGGGACTGGTTGTCTTGTTAAGATTGAAGGAAAAATGAATGGAGACAAATACAAGAAAGTACTGCAAGAAAAGCTTCTGCAGTCTGCAAAACAAATGAACATTTCAGCAGGACAATTAATGCACAATGCCAAAACGACATTAGAGTGGCTCAATACCAATACATTCTTCTGATCCCAATCCCATGAGAGTCTGTGGCAAAAAAAATGTTTTTACCCAAAATGAAATGGTCACTATAGAATAATTTGTTTGGTCATTGATTTCAAATCAAATACCAAATCAACCAAAATGTCCATGTACAATTGGTAATTTAGTAGTATGAGAGAATTGGTCAAGGTTTAGAATACTTTTGTATTGTGTTGAAAATGAAATTTAAATATTAGTTGAATACATTTTCAAATTGGAGCTAACTACTTTTTATTATTCAGGTGTTACTTGAACTAAAACATCATCTATGTAAAGTCTTGTCAATTGGAAGTGGTCAGATATTCCATGCTAGCTGCCTGTCAGAACGCAGCTGTATGAGTAAAGCACTGGCATGGGCCATAGAATTGACTTTTGGCTGCATTGACAGATACACATGAGGAAAATCCTTGTGGTCTTGTCACCACCACTGCAGACTTTTCAGGCATGCATGTATTGAGTTGACACACCATGGATAAGCCTGTCAATTACCCTCCACTCAAACTACAGCAGTTGAAAGTCTCAAATTCTCCCCCCGTCTCTTTCACCCTCCTGCTCTCTCACATTGGCCATCCACAAAATTAGGATGAACACATCAGAGTATGCTGACTGGTTCTTTATTCTCCTTTGGAGGTGCACAGCAGTTTCTATTAAAGCAAGGAATACAATTAAATGCATGTGCTTCCAGTAACACTTTGAAATTCTGCGGAAATGGATGCTACTTTCTATCAGCATATCTATAAGCCAATGTCTAATGCATAATGCTTTTAATTATTAGATGCCATCACTATGGGTGCTATATTGAATAAAACATAGACCCTCAAGGTGTTGCAGAGGACAACATGAAATACACGAGTCGGCAAGTCGATATGCTCTAGAAATGTTTCTTCTGCTAACAACATAAGTATTGCTGAAATGCCTAAAATATCATACATCTAGGCCACATTTCGAATGAATTTCGTCAAGTGTCAGCTAATATTCAACTCATATAGATCACTTCATACGTTATAGTCCACATGGCTTCCATTTGAATCACTAGCTTATAATTGTATCATTGGTCATTTATTTCACACTGGGTCTACAGTAACAGAGCCTCTACTGTATTGCATGTACTGGTATCTATCTCTGCCTGGTTTAGCATGAGCAATATATGACAGCCTGGCCAACGCCCCAGGAACCCAGGGTTAAAATTAATTACACAGAATTTAGTGGTGTTCACGGAAATCTATTTTAGGTCCTTGTTAAATATCTGCATTTCATTTTGGGCCATTTCTTATGTTATCACCATGTTCCTTGTCACCCTACCCTCGCCAAATGGTTTGTGCCTGGCAGTTGAGTAACATGCTGTGATCGAACAAGTAGCTAGAATCCATCAAGGCAATTATTAAGATCCCTAATGCACAACAGAGAAGGCAATCTGCATACAGATTAGGAGTGGAGTTTAAACTGATACAAATCTGACACAAAATTGTATCCCAACTCCATTGGAATTATAATTAAATGATGATAAAGTTCCAATTGATCAGTTAATAAGATTATTAATGTTAATAGATAGAAAAAATATGTTTCTGAACTTTTATAAAAGGCTGTCCTCAAATATGTTCCAATCGAATTCAAATGTCAGTAGTTTTGAAGATATTTGTTAAGGAGTGGGGCTGTCCCACTTTTAATGAAGAAACAGAAAAGCTTTGGGAACACAATAAATATTTGAGGAGTGTAATCACAGGGGGCCAGATTAAAACCCATTTAGACTGGTATACCTGTGTTAGCCTGCAGCAGAAACATCCTATTAGTAATTGTGAAGGCATACAAACTATGAAAAAACAGAAATGGAATCATGTACTAACCCAAAAAGTGTTAAACAAATAAAAATACAGTTTTATATATATATATTCTTCAGTAGCCATCCTTTGCCTTGAGGAGAGCTTTGCCCACTTTGCTTTCTCTCAACCAACCAACCATAGGGTAGTCACCTGGAATGCTTTTTCAACAGTTTTAAAGGAGTTCCAACATATGCTGAGCATTTGTTGTCTGCTTTTCCTTTACGCTGTCAATATCATAGCAAATGATTTAAACAGGGTTGTGGTCGATTGATTGTGGAGGCCTGCTTCTCTGATGCCACAACCACATGACTCTCCTGCTTGGTCAAATGTCCCTTACACAGCCTGGAAGGGTGTTTTGGATCATGAATGGTAGTCCCACTAAGGGCAAACGGATCGGATGGTATATTGCTGCAGAATGCCATGGAAGCCATAAAGCCAGTTTTGGCATAGAGCTTGATGGTTATTGTGAATGCACTTGAATAAACTCATACTTCTTGACATTTTCTGGATATTCCCTGGTCTTTTATAGTTTTGATATCATCACAATCATTCTACAATGTGAAAAATAGTAGAAATAAAATAATATCCTTAAATGAGTCCAATCCTTTATTACTGTATATGCATTATGTTTCCATTCTGCATACATTAATTAAGTAGGAAGGTAAAAACTACTCTGAAAACTGAAAAAACTGTAAATCACCTTTCCATCAAAACAATATGCATTTGTTCACAAAATCACAGGTGAGTCATTACAAATCGGACATGGCAACAGTTTCTAAACGCTTACTGAGCTTTCCGATATCTCATAATCCTTTGTTTGGCAACTTACTTTGAGTATTCCTTAAGAGTCACCAGGCAGAGATGATTATATGGTTCTATTGTACAAGTGGAGGTCGAAGTTGCAGCAAGCAATCAGAATGATACCTGGCCTGCCTCCATGCTGCCCAGACACAGAGCTAAATTGAGCAGCAGACACGGGGACGTGCCTGTGTTTTCCCCCTAATTAAGGCACTAGCCGCAGTGAGCCTCAGCTCTCTGAATCATCCTCATACACGTATCATCGTTATTCTCATTCCGCTTCTCTGCCACAGATCCGCAGCCAATTAACGCTAACAATGCCAGTGAGAAGAAAAGCTTCATAACAGGGTCCCAAGTTGTTGGCTACTAAATGAAAGAGGCATGGAAGCTGGGGAAACGTCTCTGCTGGTTTACTGGAGAAAAGCTGAGGGAGGAAAAAAAAGGTAACAGGAGTGAAAGATGTGTGTTTTAAAAGTGCACTGTTGACTAATCACAAGCAAAACTCAGCAGAGGAGCTAGGGAAGGCCAGAGGTGTGATATAACAAAACCTCTAATCCAATTCTGTTGCCGATGGACCACCTCCAGCTGAAATGGAAGAAAGACGGGATGGGATGATATGAGGTTGGATCCTTAGAGGAGTGTATTGTATTCAGTCTGGGGTTGGAATTCAGAATAGGACTGGGTCTCTCCACAAAATGTATCTATGAGGCTAAAGCCCCCTAAAACCCTATTGAAAAGCTCTTCTAACTGGTGTTTAAAATGCTGGTGTGGATTTGGTAGCACTCAAAGCTGCTGTAAAGTGCTTGGAGAACCTGTATCTAATGGTCTGTCCCCTACCGGCCAGGAAGGATGGATACACAGTCTCAAGCACCAGGGCCACTTCAGATACAGTTGATCATTTGGTGAATAGATCACATATTCCCAAATCGGATTTTTTTTTGTGTGATGGAGAATAGATGCTCATACAACTTGCATTCAATCTACCTCAGAAAATGGTCTCCCCCAAGTATGCATGTACTGTCAAATACTTCCTACTTGAGTAGCCAGCAAGATCAACTTTAGACATTCCTGAACCTGCCAATGAGATGCTATAAAGCATAATTACAAATGGCACAAAACTGGTTTAGAAATGTATCCATAACTCTTCCTTTGATTTTGGCTGCTTTTTGTTGTTTTCCTTGCCACTCACAACGTAATGGGACAAGGTGATTAGAGTAGATCCATGGGATATTACAGTACATTTCTGTCATTGTTTTAAAACCAGAGGGAGTACTCAGACTATCCCTTAGAGTCAGGACTCTAAGAAGGAGTATTTGTGTGACAGCATAGCATGGTAGCTGGGGAGTTCTTCAGGGGGATGTGCCATTGCAGTCAAATAATGCAATCAAATCAATAGCAATAGGTGAGCAGCAGATCATTCATACCGCATTGCTCTCTTCACACTGCAGGGAAATGGCTAAGAGAAAAGGTTGTTACAGTCGGTTGCTATGAAACAAAAAAAATGCAGATCCATCAACTTAATCAACTTCAGCCATAAAGAATTAATAAGGCAAACTCATTAGTCAGGTATGCAATGTGTGGTTTAATTAGATCATTCAGATAACTGTGACTGAATTTGGCTCATGCAGACCCTCTAGCAGTTAGATGACGAACAGTATTTAGTGTCATCTAATTAGTGTATAATTTAGATAAGGGATGATCAGCACAGTCCTCTTTCTCTTTGGCAAGTAGATATTTCATGCTAATTCTTGTTTGTGTGATGAGACAATGTGCACAATGTTGTTTATATCAGAACAGACTCACATGGACATCGGTCAGAATCACATGGACATTATTTATACTCCCATGGACATCCGTCAGACTCACATGGACCAGCTGTCAGACTCACGTGGACCAGCTGTCAGACTCACGTGGACCAGCTGTCAGACTCACGTGGACCAGCTGTCAGACTCACATGGACATCCGTCAGACTCACATGGACATCCGTCAGCCTCACATGGACATCTGTCAGACTCACATGGACATCCGTCAGACTCAACTTTGTTTCATATGCTTAGGCTTTTCATACTTACAATTCTTAAAACATTTTATCCCCTGTGACTGTATTGATTAGCCTAATTTGCATAAGTAGGGTTAACTGAGTCTAAAACAGCACCCCTAAACCCTTTAAGGTACAGACGACAAACTAACATTGTCACAAGTTTATAAAAACATACTAAGGTTTATTTAATAATTTAAAACTCCATCACAAAGACACACATAAATATTAATAGGACACATCATGAAACCAAAACTATTCTTTTCCTGATAAGGTTAACATGAAAATGAAAACCCTAACCCTAATGTAAAATAATCTGTCTATTTAGCTCATTTCTAAACACAATAACAAATGAAACAGATAATAAGACATGTTTGAGAACATTTGAATGCCTTTTAAAAGGCGTTCTCTGCTGTGAGAAAACTCTTGAGGACTGTGAGAGGACTGGTTAGTCTGTGCTTGCAGATATGGGGCAGCCTGTGTAAGCTGTGTCTAATACTAAATGGAGGAGGTCCTCAGCCCTGCCGGAGGAGGATGAATCACTCCCTAGCTCTGTTCATGGTGAGATCACGAGACTCAGTCTTTATGCACTCTGACAAGGCACAACTTGACAACCGCACTTAAATCCAGTTTGCATTTTGGCCTCTCAAGATGCCTTTGAAAACTGCTAAAATAGTGCAGTGAAATTTACGTAATCCATTGCAACGAGGTGACTGCTGACAACTATATTATGTAGAGCAGTGTTCTTTAATCCTGCTCCTTGGGCCCCAAAGGGGGTGCACGTTTTTGTTTTTGCCTAAGCACTGACACCTGTTTCAAACGTTGCCCTCACACTCACACACTTGAGTCAACCTATCATCAAGCCTTTAGTTAGAATCAGGCTTGTGAGTGCTGGGACCAAAGCACAAGCTTGCGCCCCCTTGGGTCCTGAGGACCAGGATTATGAAACACTGATGCAGGGCCTTGATGAGCAGTGTCACGTTCTGGCAGCCAACCGTGCCGGCGAATCCAACGCCCTCTCCCTCATTACCGACACCTGTTTGGGCTGATTATCGCCCCACACCTGTTTTCCCTCACCACAGACCCTATTTGAGTTCCTGCTTCCCCATTGTCTCCTGTTGGTCATTTGTAACCTTATTTTGTGGGTTCCTGTCCTGTCATTCAGTTTCGGTTTCATCGTGTTTTGGTTTCTTTATTAAATGTCATTCGTTGTCCATGTACCTGTGTCTTGTATCAACATTACATGTTGCACTGTGTACCATCAAACATCAATGGGTTCTTCTCTTTATTTATTAAAAAGGACTTGTACTGAAAAAGTTATTATAATCAAACATATTGACAAGAATGGGAAGAATGTTGTGAATCTCTAACTATACTTTGAGGCTTTACGGCAAAATTCATGAACATACATTTCATGTTCACCTGCATTCTCTTTGGAGGACAAACATCTTTACCTGCTAATAGGCGCAACCAAAATAACTGGACTCTCCTCCCAGAACTCAGAGGCCATTGTGTATTAAAGCACACAGTTCCGAAGCGTTCAAAATATGTTCAACAGTGAGGACAGAAAGCAAGGGCAACGTCCAACTTATTCAAAGTAATTTATAACACACACAAAAGCTCAAACTGTTTACTACACCAGTTTCCACATAGCTTTAGATTTCCACTTGATTGAACCAGTTTCTAATGGTTGTCTACACAGTTTAAATAGGATCAATATGTTAAATCAACTGTTACCCTGCTAATGTTAACTGTGTCCACTTATCAAATTCTTATGTTGGCATTTTCAGCATCAAATGTGTACATTTAAAAAGCAATGCATTTTAAAATGACAATTTAATGTCAACGTTTCACACAAAGTAAAGTAATTTAAATGGTCCCTTTCAACACCTGATGGAATTTTACAGTGCCTAATAGATAAGATCTTATTTTCATTTTCACTGCAAGAAGGGCTTTATTCGAGGTATGCGCAGTAGTTTGCATTCCCACCTCACCTTCTATCTCTGTCCCACAGACTGGGGACATGTTTGGTGCCTTATTCTGTCCCACCTGCCGGTGGACCTCCGCCCCGCGGAACAACTCGAGGGTTGACACATTTCACTCACACGTTTGCCGTATCGCCAAACCCAAGAAGGTTTGAGTTATACGACGGACACCAAGGTTTTTCCAAGAGAGGGTCTAGGCTAAGGCAGTGGTGTGATAGGATACCAAGAGGTTTAACAATGGAGAAAACCTCTTTCAGAAGTGGCGGTGCGGTGAGAGAGGGGAGACAGCCTGGAGCTGGTGACGGAGGCAGAGATGGTGTCGTGGAGAGCAATGGTCCCTTGGTGCTCCCATCTGCTGCAGGTACACACAGCCCAGCCTCCCCCAGCCTCCCCCACCCCCCATGGTGATTGGAGCTGCTGGTGGCCTCCTCCTTCCCCACGGGGAGCAGGGGATTCAGAGCGGGGCTCTCGCATTCTCATAAAGACCTTCTCAGCACTACTTTCTCTCCAAAAGATTCCACCTGCACCCAGAATTCACAGTGCAGATGGTTAGATATAACGACAGGTGCTCAGGTTGACTTTTAGATAATGGCAGGTTTACCATCTTGACAACAAGGTAATGGTGCGCGTACACAGCATGTTAATCGGAAAACATTCTGCGTGCAGGATGAATCCTGAATCGGGTCTCGATGTAGGAAATATATTCAAGATCAAAATCTTTACTGTACATTGTGTAGGTCTTTGAGAACCAAGTCACATAACGACGGTCAATGGAAACCAAAATCACCAATACAGGTGACATATATTTGCAATTGCTTATTCTTATTCAGGACAGATTGATGTTCCTGCAGTTTAATTGACTTGGTGTTACACTGTGAAGTTTCTGTCCCCTAATTTATTTTCATCAGTCTAGCTCAGGGATTATTGTTTACCACCCCATACCATTGTCCTACTGTAGCTCTTCCTGTCTTTCACTAGTATTTGGAGATACAGACCCAAAACAAAAAGATACGCTTACCAGACGACCCGCTCCTGGCATCTCTCCTACCTAGAAACAGTATGCTTGGACAGATGGTACCATTTACAAAGCTTTCATCCGCATTAGACATGCTATACCTTTTTCATTATCTCCTGCCTAACTGGAATCAATCCCAGCTCTGCAATCTGCCGCCTTCAAATCTGAACAGGCCTCAAATATCTGACCTCACATCAATAAATGTCTAGTGTAATTTCGGTTGAAATCCCACACCTTGTGTGGGTCTAGCTTTTCTTTTGATCCAAATAAAGATGAAGAGAGTGCGTGAGGGGTTCTGTTGGGGCTTTCTGAAGCCTGTGTGAGTGGTGAGTTGGAGTGAATCTGTGGGCATTGTGCGCACAGGAAGCAGTGGTCTGTGGGAGTTTTGAGGCATCAATAGATGCTTTCCACTGGGCTCTGGACCGTGGCCAGCCACAGAGACTGGACGACGCTGGAGGCATAAAGTCACTACCTCCTCTCAGCAGCAGTTCCCTGGGAGACACATTATGAATAAATGATTTATAATGGAAGAATAAAGAGGGAGGCCTTGAATCTATGTACAAATCAGTAGCACTTTAGTTTGCAATGCTGAAATAAGAGGGAAACTTCCAGGAAATGTGCAGGAAACAAGAGCTAAACTACCCGGGAACATCCGACACCCATTGATTGTTCGTTGTGGAGGCGTAAGTAAGAAGGCAAGGTTGAATGTTCCAAGAAACAATTAGATCAGTTGTTTATTTATGTTGGTATGTTAAGTGCAATTTACTTTTTTCTATTTATGTCTTTCACCATTGTTTATAAGAACCATTCAGATTAGTTTAATTACACCTTCTTCATGAGAGATTGGCACTGTATTATGAAGCAGATATTTATTTTCATCCAGTTGGGTTCCCTTGGCCCCATGTTCCCTCAACTCCATGTTCCCTTAGCCTCATGTTCCCTAAGCCCCATGTTCCATCAGCCCCCATGTTCCCTAAGCCCCATGTTCCATCAGCCCCATGTTCCCTCACCCATAGGTTCCCTCAGCCCCATGTTCCCTTAGGCCTGCCCCCCCCCCATGCCCCATTTTCCCTCAGCCCCATGTTCCCTCAACAACATGTTCCCTCAGCCTCATGTTCCTTAAGCCCCATGTTCCCTAAGCCCCATTTTCCCTCAGGCCCATGCCCCCATGCCACATGTTCCCTCAGCCTCATGTTCCATCAGCCCCATGTTCCCTCAGCCTCATGTTCCCTATGCCCCATGTTCCAACAGCTACATGTTTCCTCAGCCCCATGTTCCCTCAGCCCTATGTTCCCTAAGCCCTATGTTCCCTTTGCACTATGTTCCCTCAACCTCATGTTCTCTTATTCACAGGTTATCTTAGATCCATGTTCTCTCAGTCATGTCTTTTTTTGCATTAAAAATTATATGAATGAGATAGCAAAAAAAAATGCTTATAATGCTGGTCTATTAATTCAATAAAAAAAAGTATCCACTCAGTCTTACCCACATAAAAAAAAAATAGGAAATCAATGTATACACCTTATTGTGGATCTTGGGTCTACAATCCACACTAGTGTTACCTATGGATTACAAAAATAAATAAAAAATAGGAACATTTTACTTTGGGAAATCAACAGTCAGTTGATGCTGAATTTCACATATATGTGATGTTTCACGATTTAAACAAATTATATTTGAATGTATCTTTTCAAGTTAACATTGTATGAAACAAAAACAAATCCACTTTTGTTTAACATTTTATTCCAGTGTATGTTTTACAATAAATATTTGTAGATACGTTGAGATGACATAAGATTAACACAGCAACAGAGCTTTGCTTTACAGTAAAGTGTAAAACCCTCAAAGATACCTTGAAACTGTACTGTGGGTACAGTTGTGGTCAAAAGATTACATACACTTGTAAAGAACATGTATGTCATGGCAGTATGAGTTTCCAATAATTACTACAACTCTTATGTTTCTGTAATGCAAACATTGGAGCACATACTTCTTTGTCACAAAAAAACAGTCATGAATATTGGTTCTTTTATGACTTTATTATGGGTCTTCTGAAAATGTGAACAAATCTACTGGGTCAAAAATATGCATACATCAACTTCAACAATCAATTGTGTGAATACAGTTGTGTCAATCAAATTTGCTTTGTGACACGACCACTTTAACTTCTCAATAGTGATTATGATTGACTACAGCTGGTGACTTCTCTGAGCACATTTAAATAGGGCTTGTTTGATACACTCATTAGACTCAACCACAAATGCGATGATGGGCAAGACTAAGGAGCTCAGCTTGGATCTGAAGAAGCGGATCATTTACTTGAAGAAGTCAGGAAAGTCACTTGGAGCCATTTCAATGCAGCTACAGTTCCCAAGGTCCCACTGTTCAAACAATTGTTTGTAAGTATAAATTGCATGGTGAAGTTGTGTCACTGCCACAATCAGGACCATGCAAGACCACGCTATACTAATACACTAATAAATGCTGCTGAGAGAAAATTGATCAGGATGGTCAGGAGTCGACCAAGAACCACCAAAAAGCAGGTCGACGATGAATTAGAAGCTGCTGGAACCCAGGTGTCAGTGTCCACAGTTAAGCATGTTTTACATCGCCATAAGCTGAGAGGCTGCCGGGCAAGAAGGAAGCCCTTGCTCCAGAAGCGGCCCCTTAAGGCTCGACTGACGTTTGCTGCTGATAACATGGAAAAAGAAAAGGCCTTTTGGAGGAAAGTGCTATGGTCAGATGAAACCAAAATCAAGTTATTTGGCCACAATGACCAGAAATATGTTTGGAGGAGAAAGATGAGGCCTTTAACCCCCAAAACACCATAGCTACCGTCAAGCATCGTGGTGGTATTATGCTCTGGGGCAGTTTTGCTGCCAGTGGTGCTTTACAGAAAGTGAATGGAATAATGAAGGAGGATTACCTTCAAATTCTCAAGAAAATCATTAATCATCGGCCAGAAGGTCGGGCCTTGGACGCAGTTGAGTGTTTCAATAGGACAATGTGAGAAAGAAAGAAATTAGGCTAGAATTAGGGTTTTAGAATGGTCTAACCAAAGTCCTGACTTGAACCCTATCGAGAACTTGTGGACTTAGCCGAAGAAACAAGTCTGTGTCAGAAAGACGACAAATGTAACTGAACTGCACCAAATATGTCAAGAGTAGTGGTCGAAGAACCCACCAGAAGCTTGTGGACGGTTACCAAAAGTGCCTTATCGAGGTGAAAATGGCCAAGGGACATTTAACCGAATATTAACATTGCTTTATGTATATTTTTGACCCAGTCATATTTTCAGAAGACCCATAACAAAGTCATAAAAGAACCAATATTCATGACTGTTTTTTGTGACAAAGAAGTATGTGCTCCAATGATTCCATCACAGAAAAATGAAAGTTGAAGTAATGATTGGAAACTCATACTGCCATGACATACCTCATACTGCCATGACATACCTGACATAAATGTATGTAAACTGTTGAGCACAACTGTTACGGAATAAAAAGTAATTTGAATGGAAATACAAAACTGTGGTGAAACTGCAAATAAAATAGCAGTTTAGATAGAGAACATTAACTGAACTGTTGCGCTGAAATAAATAGGAAACAGGAACATAATCAGAAACCATCGTAATGTGTACTTTTCACATTCTTACCTTGTTGCAGCTGTGTTGTTTTGATATGGTCTCTTGAAGATTGAAGGCTACTCCCACAACCTCAGGTAGGAGGACAACATTGCAGTAATCACTAAGATGTCACACCAGTGGAGGAACCATTTGCAGCCAGTCAATCCTGATACAGCTTGACGTATCAATCATAGGATCGATCGGCTGCTACTTGCCATCCATAGAGGTCTTACATGACTCAAGGGCAAAGAAGCATTCAGCAAAGATTATAGCGGACCCAACCCACCCCAGTCACCCACTGTTACGAAAAATGATCCAATGGCATGCAGAGGGTGGGCGGGCCTTGCAGGTCAATCATGACCCAAATATCCTGCAAGCTGAGCAGTTTTTCCCCCACTTGCTGTTGCCCTTCGGAAACAGCCATCTGTCCCACAGAGACTATCTTGCTTACTGTTTCAAGCACTAAACGAAGAGCAAGTGAGTCAGTATAATGAAGAGACTCGGCTATCAGCGTGTCTAATCAGCCAAACAGAGATAATACATGCCGGAAATAAGTCCTCTTTAGTACCTCATCCAATTCTTAATCAATACAATTAAAGACATTGAGAATGAAACATAACAAACAGGGACAATAGAGACACTCATTTGTTCCCAATCCCAACATCACGGTAAAATCAGTAAAAGGTTTTGTAACCATTCCCTTTTGTAGGACAAACATCCATATTCCTATCGAGAAGAAGGGGAATCTGAATCGGAGGAGGGAAACGGAGAAGAGGAGTTGAGGTTTAGATTAATGAGTAGATGGGTAATTGCGTCCAATCAGTAAGACTATTAGCAGCTGTAGCGTGGACACGGTTCCAGTTCCTGCTAACCCTTTCCGTAAAAGACCGCCGAGCCTCTGGTGACACCACATAATTACCCTGTGGGATAGAGCCGTTCCCGGCCCTCTCGTCTCCTGCGCCCATACGACTTCCCCACGCACATCGCAGAGTAGGTCTGAAGGAGCACGTTGCCCACGGCAGCCTCATTATACGAGTCACTGCAGCGCTGCACTCGTACTACTCCCAGAACAAAGTGTGTTAGAGCCTTTTACACTTCATTACTCTGCCATTTAATCAGCAGTTTCACATGCAGCCCATCTGCAGATGTGACGCTACTGTACTACTGTTTTTGCATACAGACGTGATGCCAGGATCTTGTTCTGTGTAATTTGGGTTTGTTCTATTTTGGTACTGCTTACTTCAGCAGACAGTGAGCTCACATGCAGACGACATTTATACATCAACTGTGCCTGGATTGTGTAAATCATTTTTCTATTGAGTTCATTGCACTTCCAGCTATATCTGTTGCAGTTAATTCAAAACGTGTGTTGCCCCGACATTAATTGATGTTGAATACAATGATTATAGTTGATTACTGTTCAGTGCCAAGATTATGTTTAATGAATTGATGAAATATTAATTTATCAATGTTTAGGAAGCCAACCATTCACTTTAGGAAAGATTATTACAAAATTAAATTGGGTATTTTGATTGATGGAGACCTGCAAAGATTTGAGCCTGTTGTCATTTGGGGATTGGTTATCCTGCAGTCATCACTTGCTTCTAATGGTTGGTCTTCCTTGGATCTCTCCCTTTGCTTATTGAGGTAAAGCAAGAAATGCTATTAGGTTGCATAAGAGTGCCATAAATCCAATCTTGGATTCTGTTGGGAGAATATATTTTCATATAGCGTTTTATCCAGAGATGCTGTGTCTTACCTCAGTGTCTTGCATTCGGGTAAAATTAAGCAATATGCTGGGATGCATCTGATATTAAGGATGCATGAAAGAACATCTGAGAGGAATAAGGAGCTGGTTGAACATTTTGCAATAGTGGATTTTTACATTAGCATGATTACAGTTTGCATATATTTAATCACCTTCGATTCCTGTGTATGGTAGAGAGTGAAACCAATGTACTGAATTTTGTACCATTATACAATGTGTGTGTATTTGCACGTTTTTATGGATTCAGAGCAGAACCTCATGTCACAGGACTCTCCCCTAAGCTCAGCAAGCTGCGGTGTCAGATTTACTTCTGGCCATGAATTGTGGATGATAAGTTGGCTCTACAGTAAGTGCAGCAGGCAGAAACCTAACTTGCTATATTCATTAATGTTCCATGTTGAAAAAATGTATCTGGGGATCTTTTGCAGTGAAGGAGATTTGGGGGAAATTATTACTCAAGCCACCAGAAGGATAAAAGAGGTCTGGCCTAATAAATATGTTTCATGAAACCATAAACTATTATGTGAGACCTCTCCAAACAGAACACTGCAGAGGAAGGGTTATTCACTAACTGCATGTTTGATATTATTGTGATGACTCTTATTTTACCAAGTGTGACTGAGAACACATTCTGTGTAATTAATTGATCAATTTCACTTTTAAACCAGAGGCAAATGTAACGTTACTGTGCTATCATTTCTACATGCATCTAAACATAACCATCCACCAAAAAATAATCATGCCAGCATTTTCTTCAGTGTCTTTGTGAATCGCTGTATTTTCATACTGCTTAGTTAAGCGGATTCTACACATGCTGCCTTTCATACGCCTCCTGGGTCTGGAAGACTTTTTGGTCAAGCTTAATATACATCCAGGTAGCTCCTTTGCTTTAAATTCCCAAATTACTGCTTTGAAATGAATTGATCCTGAGATGTTTACATAAAGTGACCATGGTTACAAACATATCTTTCGTTTGGTGGGGAATTTCATCGGAAAAGGGTACATTACTAATTAAAGCTCTGAGCAATACAATATAAGTAGACTTCAAACCAGTCTTTGAATAATTGCTCATTTGGGATCAGAAAACGGGATGAATGCGGCATACAAAGGTGGAGGGGCCGTGTCTGTGCTCCTGCATCTCTGAACCTCACATCTTAACGAGTCAAATGAGCAGCGCCACTGTGAGCAGATGACTACAAGATGATTATGTACGGAGATTGTTTAGAATTGTTTTCGGTTCTGTCATGAATAACAGACAATTTGTCTGAAGAATAGCAAAGATTCCGGTTCCAATTGTTCCTAAAAGGAATTTGCAAGTTTAATGCCATGATAATTGCTTGAATAAATGCATTGTCTGCAATGTTTCTGCTATGTCATCATTAGAATAAGCCATGGGAAAATGTTGCATGATATAAATATTGAAGTGCATGGGTGGTAATCTATGTCTGTTTATCTATCACAATCTCTCAACGAGATGTGTGTGTGTGTGTGTATGACAATTTCTTCACTACCCTTGTAGTGCAGTATTTATGAGGACATCTCATATGTGGGCCATATCAGACAATTAAAACATAGAAACAAAGTCTTAATCAATACTGTCTAAAATGACAGACAAATGGTACTTGTAATTTGACTTGCAGTTAGAAGGCAAAGCAGGAATGAATGGAAATACTAGGCCTGCAGCGAGCACAAAGAAGGGACAAGAACTGGACACTTTACAACACTTGACCTTTTGATATCCAATGCAATCATGGACTAACCACAAACCAGATGTCAGATATCCTGTTGGTTTTAACCAGACAACATTCTCAACAATGTCAGTCATATCTAGGTGGAACACTCTTTAGGGTTGGTTGGGTAAAACAGAGAGGGCTGATTCCTTAGGCTGACAAAACCTTTTCATAAAGTAGATGAAATATCACCCTAAAGAGCACCGATCATTTACCCACTTCAATAGCATCAACATTCCTCATCAGACAGAGACCTAACACTGATGCAATGTTTGCATTACACACATTCCAATAGTCTGTCCTCTAGATGATGAAAAGGAGGCATTCTATCCCCCGAGCAGAGGGAGGGCTGTGGGCATATGTAATGCGGCAAAAGGGAAAAGCACATTGGGGGGGTTATTTCTTTTAAATTCCCAATTGGTTTGTTTGCTAATCAGCTGAACAAAAACTCTTACAACAATGTTGATTTGATCCATTAGATCAAAGAAAATGTAACTACCATCACAGGTTTTTGAAGAAGAGTGGAATTTGAGTGGTAACACCGGTGATATAACTAACAACTTCCAAACGTTTGCAGAAATCCCTCAAGCTCTACAATACGCTCCATGCATGGTTCTTACCATACACAATATTGCATTGACTGAACGCTATCCATCGTGCTGAGTCCTGTCATCACAGAAAATAGACAGGTTTTCAGGCAGTGACAAGTCGCCTGTGCATTCTACGAGCGGGAGAGCATTAACAGAAAAATCTGTATAAAAAGAGTCAAATGTCAAAGAAAGGTCAACATTTTATTTTTGTGACTAGAAGTCTTGATACAAATACAGGAAGGCACTGTCAACATAATAAATGATGAGTAAGACATTGTGATATTTGTCTTTCTTCAGAGCTTTTCCAACATAAATAATGCAAAAACCAGTTAAGTCAGCCAATGTGAGCTTCAGAAAAAACATTTTCATGTGATGCATTCGTGAGTTTTACATAAAGGAAGACAAATTGCCCCTTCCTAGCAAAGAATCTTTGGGCTACCTCTCTGGAGTTTGACTTGGAAAATAAACGATGAATATTTGATTAAGCTCCACATGCTGTCATACTCATAGGCCTGGGTCCTGTTGGTGAGACACTGATTTCTTATTTAACAGTTTGGGGAAGAAACTGATGCACAAGGCTACATTAGGTCTCCCTGTCCTTGCTGAAGCATAGAGCATCCAGCACATATTGAGCAATTAGGATCATTGATAGAAGATAGCTTTTGACATCTATAAGCTTTCACACACAAAGGCCTAGCTTCGTTAGTGAGCTGCTGATTTCTTATTTAACAGTTCTGGGGAACAAAGTCCTGGGCAAAGCAACTCTAAGTCTCTGTGTCCTTGCTGAAGCATACAGAAACCAGCAGAGATTCAAAAAGTATGAAAGCTGATAAAGGCTTCTAATATCCATATAAGTGCTCAGTATTTTGATGAAGCCACTCTTGACAAATCTACATTTGTCATTTAGCAGACGCTTTCAACGGCTAATGGGGAGAATCAGGACCATTCCCGCTGGGGTGCGGGTTGTGGGGCCGGTGATGAGGGTCAGAAAAGCTATTTTATCATCGCTGTGGTTGCTGCAGGGCGGAGTAGGTCACCGGACTGATTTGCGGTATTGTAGCCCACTCTCCGAACACCGTTCAGACCTTAAATTGTCTCCCTCTCTCTGACACACACAAGCGCTGGTAACTGGGCTGGCATAACCTCCGCGGCCCACGCCGAACCATCACCCCTCCGTCAGTCACCTGAACCGACAGAATTGAAAGTTTACATCGGAGAAACAGACTGACAAGTGACTGATAAAATTTTTACGGATGGAGAATAAAAAGAGGAAAGGAGAAGCGGAAATGACAAGGTAATAAAAGAAAAGCCTTGCGGCAATGTGCGAACAAAGTACATGTCATTTATCATTCATCATCTTTTTATTAGGGCTGTCAAAGATAACGCACAAATATATGCAATTAATTGAAAATGCTTTGCCTAATGGCAGTCATTTTTTGTTGTCATAAATGCGTTTTAATTTTTTTTGCCTGACTTGAGCAGGAGCTGTCAGGATTGCGGTACTGGCCTGCACTTATGGTTTACTGAAAAAAGTATCGGCATTTGACTGGTCTTGAGCACTTCACATGTATTCTTTTCAATATGTCATTGCAGAATGTGTATGACATTTTCAGTTCAAAAGCCAGCATCCGTGATGGTAAGGGATGCACATTGGATTGGTGACATTTGTGAAGGCAACATTAATGCTGAACAATATATACAGGTTTTGGAGCAACATATGCTGCCATCCAGACAACAACTTTTTCTGGCAAGACCTTGCTTATTTCAGCAAGACAATGCCAAACCACCGCATGTTTTCCAACGGCACGGCTCCATAGTAAAAGAGTCCGGGTGCTAAACTGGCCTGCCTGCAGTCTATTGAAAACATGTGGTGCATTACGAAATGAAAAATATGACAAAGGAGACCCAAAACTGTCGACCAGCAGAAATCCTATATCAAGCATAAATAGGAATACATTTAACTTTCAAAACTACAATAATTGGTCTCCCTAGTTCCCAAATGCTTACAGAGTGTTGTTAAAAGAAGAAGGGATGCAACACAATAGAAAACATGCCTATGTCCCAACCTTTTTCAAAACATGTCGCTGGCATCAAAATGCGTACGTATTTAACTAAACATAATTCTCAGATCCGACATAATTTCTTTTGTTTTTGTACTATTATCAATTAAATATAATGATTAATGATTAGCACAGAAAAACATTTGGTTTTATTCACATTTTACGCCCCGTCCCAACTTTTTGGGAAACAGTGTTGTACTGTTTCCCAAAAAAGCCCCTCATCTAAATGGGCAGGGGCATCATGCACTTCCCAGGCTGAAAATTAGTTCCACTTTGGCCCTAGAGGTTATTATCCAGATTGATGTACAGTAGTCTGTACATTCACCAAGTCCGAACAGCCTGTGATTTCAGCAGTTAACTTTCATTTTCTGTGTCAGTTTGAATCCAGTCCTCAAACGTTTTGTTCTCAAAGAATTACACAATATACAGTAATGATTTTGATATTTAATATATTTTGTTCATTGAGACCCTATGTATGATTTAAGTGTCCTTTTCATTTTTTTTTTAGCAATGTATATACACCTATCAGCATAACATTATGACCACCTGGCCAATAATGTGTAGATCCCCTTTTGTCGCCAAAACAGCCCTGACACGTCGAGGCATGGACTCCACTAGACCTCTGAAGGTGTGCTGTGATAACTTGCACCATCAAATACTTACAAATAATATATATTCAAAGGAACATATGAATATGCAAAAACTGATCATTAATATCCTCTTTCGAGCAGACCAAATAAAACCATCTACCTGTAGATGAAGGCATTTTCATCGCACCGATCAAGAATTATAAGCTGCTTCTATTCACAATAAATTCCTTGGTATCTCAATCCAGTTCCATTAATTGAATACAAAGGCAGAGCTGCTTGTAGATTTGTAGCCATTCCATTGGCAAGCAGAAGCACAATTCCCAAAAGAAATAATGAAAGGTGAGCATAGTTGAGGAGTAACTGTGCACATTTTTATGCCTCAACCCACATAAAAGTAAAGTAACCACAAACCACGAAGTAGAACTAACCCATTTTAACTTTCTGCAAGTCCGCAATTTGATAAAAATAAATAAATACAATACATACAGAGATACATACTTTTTTGCATCTGATTGATTACTGATGAAGCCAGTTGTGTACTTATATCCTCATAAGACACAGCACAGTGCAAGAATTTCAACTGGGCCCTAGCCAAAATGTGTGCTAGACCCTGCATTCAGAAGCAAGTCTAACAATGCAGAGGCATAGTCAGTGTCTCCAAATTTCGAGGAGGCTAAGCAAGCAAGATAATGATTGTTGAACTCCAAATTTAGGACCATATATACTGATTATCCAAAATATTATGACCAACTGCCTTCTAGATAGCACCAACCGCTGAAGCATGGACCCTACACGGACCCTGAAGTAGTCCTGTTGTATCTGGCACCAAGACATTAGCAAGTTGTAAGTTGTGAGGTGGAGCAGGTGGAACATCTTCCTCAAACCACTCCAGAACAATGTGTGCAATGTGGCAGGGCACATTATGCTTCTGAATGGAGCCACTGCAATGAGGGAATACCATTGCCATAAAGGGGTGTACCTGATTTGCAATGATGTTTAGGTAGGTGACACGTGTATATATATTTGATCCCCTGCTGATTTTCTATGTTTGCCTACTGACAAAGAAATGATCAGTCTATCATTTTAACGGT
Source organism: Novumbra hubbsi (assembly GCA_016801125.1). Classification (NCBI taxonomy): domain Eukaryota; kingdom Metazoa; phylum Chordata; class Actinopteri; order Esociformes; family Umbridae; genus Novumbra; species Novumbra hubbsi. Next base: position 78,267 of record JACXGK010000347.1, read on the forward strand.
AGGTTTATTTGAACAGTCAGAGAGTAAAAACAAAAATATCCAGAAAAACTAATTTAAATTAAGTTATACATTATAACTCATAAAGCAAAATGTGTTAGTCATTTCTACTTTTACTAGTTTACAATATTTACTATGTATGATATGCACTCCAAATATGTAGTTGCATACAGTATCTTTATCTTTCGTAAGCTAGTTACATATAAAAAATAAAGTCAGTCTCATTCATCTTCTAATGGAGAACTGAAAGCAACAGCTTTCGCTGTATTCTATTTAGCCCTTTAATGGCCCTTCAAGTATTACTGGAAGCAATGAAGCAAACACACAATTGCCTGCACAGTAAGCAAATTACAATAAATTAAGATATTTTATGAATGGGACAAAAAAGGCTTGGCCACATTTTCCGTGGTACAGAAATGCCATTTCCTGTATACATGTGGCTCTAGGGATACCATTTACCCAAAATGCCACCTGAGTTAGGGGACCAACAGCAAATGTAATATATATTAAGGAACCACTGAAGTAATAAGTGCTCCACTTACGGCATGACCAATGCATTTGTAAGAGAGGTAATCCTTGGTGCCAGGAGATCTGTAAAAACAATATGAATCTCCCAGAACCAATTTAAATTTTTATCACGTTAATTAAAATTGTTGAATTAATTGATGACATGTTGCTTGAGCCACACATAACGATTACAATTCTTATAATTAGAATTATTCCATGCGGTTCATTCACAATTGTCTGTCCCTCCAATTTCAATGCTAATGAAGGTATAGACATTGATTACCTAAGCACTGAATGTCAGCCACTGACTAGAGAGCATTAGTCAAAAGGCTAACTATTTTAAAGGGGGCTGAATACCAAACAGGATGATTTGAATCCAATGATGTGTATTTCAATGGACAGTATTTCTTAGATAATAATTCAATGTTTTTCTTAGCTAATGTGTTGCCTACAATGAACTATTAATTCAAAATGCTTTAGCTTTAGGTACTTTTTCGGCATACTGTTTATCTACTTTGCGTAAATTGAATTTCAAAGTCAGAATTACCGGGAATCTTGTTATATTTTTAAGCAAATCATTGCCGGCACTTGCTTAACAGTGTGTTATATGTCAAGTATATATGAAAACAATAAATATCTAGAAAATAATGGTACACCCTTGGGACAGATATGTAAAACCTGCATATTTTACAAGTTTTTCTGTTTCCACTCATAGACTATCTGCATTTTCTTTTCTGTCTTTGTTTAAAATCTATTTGCCATGAAGCTTTTTTCCTCATAAAAACTTGCAAAGCAATAATGGTACAACTGTTTAACCCCAGGCCTTCTCTGACCCAGTTTGAGCAGGTCTGAAAAGAATCCTCCTTAATTTGACTGTGCTTAAAAAGCAATCCAACATGTCACATTTTTAAGGAACTACTTGCCCGACTCACTACATATTTTTGTTGGATTAACCTAATTTGCTTTTCTTTTTGACTATTTGTTTGGTTGATTTATTTTGGGTTTTCTTCTGTTCTCCATCAAAGACCAGCTTGGTTGACAATTTTACACACTGTACCCTGACTTGACCCTCCCTCCATACATGCTTTACTGCAGACCCAGTACTGGGTAAATTGGCTTGGAAAAAGTATTTCTTAGAAAGCCATTCTGTCCTTTTGATTTTGATTTGATTAGTAAGTGACATGTCTGTGCTTGTCTTAGTCAAATAAAATCCCAGCCATTCTATGTAACATTTAAAAACATGTTTTGTACAATTACATTATTCAAGTGAACGTTACCATATTGTTGCAGTCCATAATGTTATGGGACCCAGTGCCTCTGATCTAAAAATGTTCACATTTTGATTTTGTAAAAAAAACTGTGAATGTGTACTAATAGTGTGGGGCCAATTTAACAACTGATCCTTTAATTTCTTTACAGAAATGTGTCTTAGACAGATATTAATCAGCTGATGGTCTTCCTAAATAGAGCTGCCCCATCATCGACAGGTTTCTCGATTTTAAGAGAAACATGCAAGTTGAGATTAATGGGAACATTTGGGCAACATACATTTGGGTGGTTTGAGTTTTTTAAAAAGACCATAACCTGATGGGAGCCCTCTTCCCCCACTGAAAATGAGGCTGTGCTAACTAGGGGTGGTACTCGTTTTTACAGAGTACCTTAACATGGAGTGATCTTGGATGAAAGAACTTGTAGAATCTTGCAATAATTAGAATATTTCCCAAACAGAGTGGATAGTAGTGTGAGCATCCTATTCACATAGCTAGACTAATTGCCTTATTTTTGTCTAGAGGTTATTGGGAACATGAAGCACACTGGAGTTATGGTTATTATTACTGATGAGCCCTACTGCTCAACTGACAATGAATAAACAAAAAGGTTTAATGTTTGAAATGATGCCTTGAGGAACAAATGCACAGCTGCAAATAATAAAGAATGTGGTATTTTTCCATGTATTGATTGCCGCTAAAAAATAGCATATTTATATGTATTGATAGCTGCAGGAAAGCACAATGTTGTCACATTATTCATTGAAGAATACTGTTCAAAGACTTGTCAATGTCAATCATTATTATTGAAGTAGATTACACCTTTAATACAACTGCTCAATCAATTGGCTATGATGCTGCTAGATGAAATCATAGACCTTGGTCCCCACTGGTGGAATCCAAACCAACTCCTAATGACTTAATGATAAAATCCTTAATTTTCTTCGCCACAGAAACTGCCATCTGTTTATCTAATTGACTGTAATTAATTGTCACCTCACATTACCAACCTGGTTAGTCACTAAATTAAACAAACTATTAGGATTGGGAAAAAGATTAATCAAGATATCGCTTAGAATCTCTGCTGCGTGTGTCTGGTCCACTGTAAACAGAATAATGCTTAATAAAAAAAACTTTAATAAGGGTGAACAAGAGTTTAAATTACTGGCTCTCCTATGGTTTCCTTTTGCTTGTCTTTTTTCATACAATTGAGAACAACCCAATCAATCGTTTGTCCTTCTTTTCAGGAAAGGCCAACCGAATTGGCCTACTCTCAAGTATGAGAAGAACCATAGTTGGAAGCCCAAAACTTCCAACCATGGAACTTGTTATCATTAGGATCTCAACTGACAGGCATTCAAACCTCATGTGGGTGTCTGATGTTGATGCATTTGAACCTTTAAGACAGTGCCTATCTTTTAATCATACCTTTCAAAAGGTGCATAGTAGAGAATTTTAAAAAGGCCACAAACGTAGATTAACTCTTTACACCCCAGTATAATTTTAGAATGCTGCTGTAAATTGCAGAGAATTCTGTAAATAAATCATATTTTCACACACATTTCAAACAAATAGATATAGCACAAAAACGAAGAACAAATTAAAATAACAAGTAAAATTTGTTTTAAATAACACATGCTCATTTTTAATTTCGACATTCGCGAACATTTGATTTATATATATTGTTTTCCAAACGCTTGTAATAAAAATTGACCTCGTCCTCCTTCACTTCCTCTGCGAATGCATTACACATTTGCTACTACACAATTTGTCTAATAAACTCGTAGACGAACCAGTTATATATCGTGGAGCTCCGCCCCCTAGAGGGGCTATGCTCCAAGTGGTTTTTCCCGCCACGCATGCGGCCAATCACTGAAAACTCAAATGCACTATGGCTCAGCCAATCAGGGCACACCTGGCCCTTTAACTCTGAGTGCGTCCTACACTCCATCTCCCTTTTTTCTTCAGCTAAGCTGATTATCACTATTTCTTTTGCACTAGACGATTCTATCGCCGTTGTTTCTTTATCATGGCGTCGTCATTGGACAACTTCATCACGGCCGGGTGCCGCTGCTCTATCCTGGCAACTACGTCGGACCCACACGACTCCTGTGTAGCGTGGCTGGGACAGGATCACGCCAGGAAGGGCCTGTCTGACCCCCCAGAGTGTCCGAGTTGTGCCCTCCTATCTGTCTCAGTTAGGAGAGAGCGCCTCTCGTTCTTTGGTGAGAGGGTCGCTTTGGAGGATGTCCTCTCCTCATCATCAGATTCTGCTGACTCGATGAGTGAGGACTCTGACGAAGCTGAGCTCGGGGAAGTGGGAGAAGGCCCTTCTCAGGGCTCTCTTCTACTGACCCAGCCCTGCCCCCCCCTTCCCTGTCTGGGTTTGGGGCGCGATGGCATGTGTGTTGAAAAGGAGGTTGGCTCTAACCTTTCCCACACACCTCTGTTTCTCAGCCCTCTCTCAGATCCAATTTTATTGAGTTGATTGAGAGATCGGCTCTGAGACTGGAGGTCCCCCTACCTACCCTCCCGCCCCCTAAGGAGGTCGACCTGATGGCCGGCGGTCCTTGGTCGGAGCGTGTGAGGGCGCCTGACCCAGAGGCACCCGGTCTGCCTGGCCTCGCCAAGTACGCTGAGGGCTTGTGGCAGGCCCCCCTGATGGCAAAGGCACCGGTGAGGGCTTATCTGCCTTACACTCGGGTGGCGGGAAGGACAGAGGATATATCCTCCGCGGCTCCTAAATTGGAGCCAGCTATGGCGGCTCACTTCCTGCCTTCAACGCGCGCGGTTGGCGGACTAAGAAGCCCGTTCTGCCCGCACTGAAAGATTGTTTCTCGGCCCAGCTGTGGGACAAAGTTTTCACACTGGGCGCGCAGTCGGTCGCGGCATCTAATAATACTGCCCTCCTTCTAGCGGCCATTTCTAGGATGACCACTGGCGCTTTGACCCTCTCCCAGGCGGAGATTGGGGAGATTGCTCAGATGGCAGGTGCGGCCCTGCATCTGAATCAGGCCCACGCCGTCTGTGCCGGACGCAGCATGGCTTCGGCAGTGGTAGGCCACCGTCACTTGTGGCTGTCCCTCTCCGCGGCCCAGGAGAGTGAAAAGATTCCCCTCCTCAACGCCCCGTTGGTCTCGTCAGGGCTCTTTGGTGACGCAGTGGGGACGGCGGCAGAGGCTTTTAAGAGGATCGAGGAAGACCGCCATCAGCTCGCCCGACATCTCCTGCTGTCCAGGCAGAAGCAAGAGGCTCTAAGAGCTTCAGGCCGCCCGGGTTCCTCATCACGGCGCCGTGCCAGGCGTCACAGTGCAGCTCCCTCAGTTCCCACCCCAGAGGTGAGAAGGGCGTTGCTGGATGCAACAGCCTCTTTTCCCTCCTCGGTGCAAAGCCTAACGGCGCCGAAAGCCGCTTCCTCGCAGAAGCGAGTGTGGCATAGGCAGAAGCGCAGGAAGACCTGACTAGGCGTGGCTGCGGTGGACTGCCAGTCCCCAGCCCCCAGTAATGTTTTTGTGAATTGCAATAAAGCTACGGCCAATTGTTACATTTTCACAAAAGGACAAGTTTCCCTCCAGTCTCAGCCTTCCGAGGTTGCGACTGTTATTGAGCTAAATTCTCAGCCCCATCAACCGAAAGTGGGCAAAGGAACTCGAAGTGCGTTTGGTGACGTGAGCGGCACTGTTATGTCAACGCCGTCTTCACTGAACCCGCCGCGAGTCGCTGTCCCCGCTGCTCCGCCATGCGCAGAGAAGCGGGGTTCAGTCTGTACAGCTGTGGCTCCTCTGTTCTCTGCTCAGACAGATGTACGCTTACAGACAGTGAACCAGCCCGTTTCTGTTATAGTCATGAACAACGCGAGGCTGGTCCCTGTGCCTATAAACAGTAGCGTGTGTGTAGGGGATACGTTCTCTATCACTCGCTCTGTGGCTTCGGGTGCCGTCACTGACGCATTACCCTCTTCTCGTCTTATCCAAAGCGGGGATTCGGCGGCAGAGATCGGTAAAGTGCTTGGTGTACAGTCTGAGTCTAATGTAACGTTACGTACGTAACTGATCTTTTAGATTCAGCCTGTTTACGGCTCCATAAGGATGAACGCCGGGTTAACCGCGCCGTGTCTAGCTCTGCTACTTCGCGGGCTAGACATGTAGCCGCACTCAAAAGTTCAGTATTCCATGGCGCCATAAGAATAAGTGCCGGGTTGCTGACGCTTGGTCTAGATCCGCTGTTTCGCGGGCTGGGCAGGGGTTTGGTTGGCTTGGCGACGCGTCCACAGTTCCTTGTGGCAGCGGGTGTATAGAGAATGAGTTCTCTGTCACACGCTTGGTAGCGGTGGGTACATTCGCCGGTGTTTTACATTCCCCGGTGTTTTACATCCCTCTCGTCTCCCCTCTAACGAGATCTTGGCGACGGAGGTTGGGGAAGTGCTTGGTGTACAATCTGAGTTCTGTTCTGGCGAGGTTACAGACGTAACCCATCTCAAGAGCTCAGGTTTTCCACGACCCAATAGGAATAAGCCCAGGTTTTCTAGCGCGTTGTCTAGCTCTGCTAATTCGCGGGCTGGACAGGTGCCCGGTAACCATGGCGACGCGTCAGTAGTGACTACTAAGCGCGCTCGCATGTCGCTTCCTGGTTCCCACTCTATGAGGACGGTGAGGACTCAGCCCTTTACAGAGCGTGCGTGTGTTCTCAATGAGCCCCCCTCCCTCCTCTGTGGTAGAGACAACGATGTGTCTCCTGCTTGTTTGTCAGTGGACAATCGTTACCCCGATTCGAACGTTCCACCTGTTCCCTTTCGGGTTTCGCCCCCCTTGGGCTGTGCCTCCGCCGTCGGCGGACTGGTCAGCTGTGGTAGAGGCGAGATCAGAGAACGAGAAGTTTCTCAAGGCTGCACCTTCAAGCGCTCCCGCTATCCCAGCATTATCGGAATTGGCGTCGTCTTTGTACTCTCACGCCTTGGCTAGAGCGAGCGGACTATACGGAAGGGGTATTCGATTCAATTTCGTCGGCCCCCGCCTCCCTTCACAGGAGCACTGGAGACGTCGATTACGTCACCCGAGAGGGTGACAGTCCTGTCAGCAGAGATTGTGCAACTTCTAGAGAAGAGCGCTATAGAAATTGTTCCTTTGGACAGGAGGGACATGGGGTTCTACTCCCTTTACTTCCTGGTTCCAAAGAAGACAGAGGGAATGAGGCCAATCATGGATTTGCACGCTTTGAAAAAGTGCGTAACCAAGAGGCCTTTTCGAATGCTCACTACACAAAGCCTGTTAGAATGCATTCTCCCAGGCGATTTCTGCACGAGCATAGATCTGAAGGATGCTTACTTTCATGTTCCGATCATACCAAGGCACAGGAAGTTTTTCCGTTTTGCCTTTCAGGGCAGGGCATACGAATACACGAGAGTGCCATTCGGTTATGCACTGGCACGCCACCTTCTCCAAATGCGTGGAGGCTGCGTTGGAGCCCCTACAGGGGATCAGAGTCCTAGCTTATCTAGGCGATCTATTGATCCTGGCGTCGTCAGCGGAGCTGGCTATCGAACACACAACCCAATTGATAATTCACTTTACGCAGTTGGGTTTGGCAGTGAATTGGCAGAAGAGCGCGCCCTGGCCCAGTCAACAAGTGGCTTATCTCGGTCTCCACTTGCACACTGGTCTGACGAGAGCGCACCTGTCAAACACACGGACAGAGAGCCTGCTCTCTGCCCTTCACCGGTGTCGCCCCCCGTGCACATTGTCGGTCAGATAGATCATGTCCCTACTCGGGCTCATGTCGGCAGCACACGCAGTGGTGGCGCTGGGTCTGTTACACATGCGTGCTCTACGGAGCTGGTTCTCTCAGCAACGTGTGGATCGTCACCGTCACCGTCTCTTGATGGTTCCTCGTTCCCTGGAGGGGGACTTGGCCTATTGGAGAGACCCGGACGTACTAATGCGGGGCGTCCCGATGGGCAGAGTGATGTCATTCACTCAGGTTTTCACAGACGCTTCACTGACTGGCTGGGGAGGTGTGTGTCAGGGTCAAGCTGTGAGGGGCCTGTGGCCACACAGCAATCGACACATCAACCTATTAGAACTCGAGACGGTTCTGCTGGTTCTGGGTCACTTTGCTTCAATGCTAAAGGGCCCGAAAGTCATGATCTGTTCTGACAACCGTGCCACAGTGGCTTACATCAACCATCAGGGCGGGGTTCGGTCTCCCGCCCTCCACCAGGCAGCGACACGATTGTGGTTGTGGGCTCACAGCCACCTGTGCTCGTTGTCGGCAGCCCACGTTCCGGGCATCCTGAATGTGGGCGCAGATCTGATGTCACGAGGGGGTCCTCGAGACGACGACTGGCGTCTGCATCCCGAAATTGTCTCCCTCATTTGGAGGAGATTTGGAGAGGCGCAGACGGACCTCTTTGCAACGAGAGGAAACGCGCAGTGTTGCCTGTGGTTCTCCCTCCGGACACAGGACAACCCCCCCGTTGGGGACGAAGGCGTTTGCACATCGCCCGTGGCCGGAAGGTCTCCTGTATGCATTCTGTGGCACGTCTGTTGGCACGGATTGTGGCGGATCGTTTGAACGTGATCCTCATTGACCCGGATCGCCCGGGGGCAGTGTGGTATCTGGAACTGGTTCAGTTACTGGTGGCAGAGCCATGGTCGATTCCTCATCGCCAAGACGCGCTGTCTCAGGCGAGCGGAGCGATCGTGCGCCCGCCTATGCTAAACGGACCGCTGAAGGCCGACAGGGACAGGCTGATTCGCGGTGGGCTGTCGGAGGCTGTCATTCGCACCATTCAGGGGGCGAGGGCGGGCTCGACTTCTAAACTCTATGTGAACAGATGGTCTATGTTCGTGCGTTGGTGTGCCGGATCGGATGTGGATCCGACCTGCTGCCCGGTGGAAAGGATACTACATTTTTTGCAGTATCTATTTGATAAGCAGAGGTTGCCCTCTACCGTAAAGGGGTATGCGTCCGCGATCTCCGCTTGTCATGAAGGTCTAGGGGGCAGAACTGTTTTCAGCCACCCCCTGGTCAAACGTTTTCTTATTGGGACACGGAGACTGAGGCCTGTCATCAGGGCTAGCGCGCCTCCGTGGGACCTGTCCACGGTGCTGAATGCGCTCTGTGAGGCGCCTTTCGAGCTGTTGGAGCAGATCCCTTTGAAGCTCCTGTCTATTAAGTGTTGTGAATAAAGCTCCCGCTCTATGATCTCGTGCCCCTGGTTCGAGGCACGACGCGGCTATACATTATGACATTTTTTCATTCTGTATTGAACACACTGGCCAACATGGTTACCAGCATGTGTCCCTTTTTTAATATTGCCCCCATTGTCTAGGTGCTGCTTGACAGTGTGTGCGGGTTATACTTGTCTAGATCCTTTGTTAGGGGGTTTCAGTGCAGGTTGTGACCAGTACTGCTCTATGACCCAGACAGCTGTCTGCCTATTGGGGATTGAAGAACTCCACTCTCTATGTGATCATAGATGGTTGGTGTGAGATTTTTCTATAGTACGTTCTATTTGTTCACTTGTGCTGGGACTCAGTACTAGTTGCCGGGGCAACGCAGGACTGTAGGCCCATGCTTGCCTTGTTGGGACCAGTTCTTGTTAATTGGGACCGACAGGGAGTACATCTTGGCATCGCTCGCTCCGCCGTAAACCACTTGGAGCATAGCCCCTCTAGGGGGCGGAGCTCCACGATATATAACGATAGTTACTGGGAATGTAACTCCGGTTATATGAGTGGAGCAGAACCCCCTAGACTATGTGCCCTGCCGGCCCCCAAATGTTTCTTGCTGAAGAAATGTTTTCGGGAGATGGAGTGTAGGACGCACTCAGAGTTTAAGGGCCAGGTGTGCCCTGATTGGCTGAGCCATAGTGCATTTGAGTTTTCAGTGATTGGCCGCATGCGCGGCGGGATAAACCACTAGGAGCATAGCCCCTCTAGGGGGCGGAGCTCCACGATATTTAACTGGAGTTACATTCCCAGTAACTATCGATAGTAAGCTAGCTTCAGCAATCAGTTTGGTTTGTTTCTATATAGTCCAACTGACATCTGTAGAAACAAGAACCAACATCTAAATTGCATAAAACGAAACTGCCTATTTTTACGAGACAACAAAAATCAAGTGGCCACGTCGTCATCAAAGCATAACGTTACTGTCTCTAATCTTGGCTAGCTAGTGAAAGTGACACTTCGTTACTGCAAAATGCGAAAAACATTTGCGGGCAGACAGCATTTCAATAGTCTGAAAGATGAACCGAACCGGACAACTAGTTGTATAGCTATCTATGGCAGGTTCCATTTACAAATGAAAGCAGGAGTAATGCAAACAAAACATCCAACTAATTAGCCAACTACACCGCTAAATCCCCAGACTGAGGAAACAACCATTCCAGGTCCACGGCATAGCTGACGACCTCCCCTATTAAGATATCGTGACAGGTAAAATATAATATCAACATTTCACAGCATATGTACAACACCACACGTATATACGCAGTGTTTTTTGTTTGTTACTCACCTCGACATCGTTATCGCTTTCATAGAGCAACTTCCAACTTTGCACCACCAAGCAACACACAAACGGCCTCTTCTAACATCCTCTTCTAACGTTAAAATGCATTTTTCTAACGTTAAGAGCACCACTTTAGTGCTCGCGTATTGAGTAAATAAATATATAAACTAAAATAAGTAAAATGACAGCATACCCTTTTTTGTTGTCTTTTGAACGACAACGTCCACGTGGATATAGGTAGAGGTTTTTGTCTGGTAGATTTTGTGATATGTAAACAACTATTATTGTCAAAGAAACACACCGTCAACGTTCGCTATGCCATATAATAGGGAAAAGCAACTTCATAATTTCACTGAGATTAAAGGGATTTAATTCTCTCACTAACTTTACTCAAATCTTCACATACTACCTGTAGAATTTGACGTTTGTGACATAGTCGTGACCGCACACTTCATGGTATAAATTCTCCAGAGCATTTTTTGGCACTTTATTATTATTTATATTCTTATAGTAGGGTGTGCATCACTGTTGATGTACACAAGGTCGCCTTACTGCCTAGGGGTGACAGAGTTTTGAGAGACAGTTCAGAACCAACAGAAAGTAGCTACATTGCTGCAGACTGACTTGACTAATCTCAAGCATGGCAATGCCTTCCAGCTGACTGTTTAATCACAGTTCCTCCATACTTCTCCTTCCCCATGCAGCCTTTCCTATCTAGGTCAGACAGTCCACTTCTGCTTCCTCTTCTCTTTCTTCTTTCTTCACTATAGTATGGGCCGTCTTCACAATGCACAATGCAGACACTACACTGAGAAGTCTTAAAATGTCTAAATCTAAATAGCCTTAGCCGATTGTTATTCTCAATATCATGTAATGGTGTTATGCATTGACCTAGTCCCTTGAGCATAGGTATTGTATTATACAGTATACAGAAGGTGGAATATTATGATTCAGCCAACAGAAAAAACAACACACCATCTTAATGCTCAGTGATTTTGTTAAAATTCTCTTAATATGTATATAATATTTAAATATCAATGTGAAATGGGCTGTGATCTATAAAATATCAGTATATTTACATTTAGTACCTTACCCATTACCTAAGAATTGCATGAATCTGACTTTTCATGATGACAGATTACTTTAAATCTTTTAGCCCTGAAGGTAAAATGATCTACTGTGATTACCTGAGATATTAATAAATAGTGACATGACAAGTAATATTATTCATCATCATCATTATGAAACAAACAAGGTCATTTATGCAGAGCTAAACGTCTATACATCCTGATATTAAAACTCTGTCTTTTAAACCAAACACTTTAGACTAATTAAAAATCACATAACTTTCCCTTCAGTTTCTCAGTTACATTCCAATAATGAATATTAAGAGAATCTTGAATAGTCATAGAAGTTAAACAAAGTATATTTACTGATTATGTCCAGTAACTTAATAAATACTATGTATAGAGAAATCCCAGATTGAATGAATGTGCCCAAGCATTCCAGCTTCAAACGGTTCTCCCTGAACGATCACTTGATTCTGGGGAAAGCTCCTACACAAACCACCTTTATTAAAACTAACAATATTGCCAGTATTTGTCCCAAAAAATTATCAACAATCCTTGTTATGTTATCTTGTTATGTTCTTTCCTTTTCAGATTAAGTGCCAAAGTTGGACTCTTCTCGCTTATGTTGTAAAGTATCGAAAATTGCAGCTGTGTACAGTATCAACAAGGTATTCATAAAAAAAGTATGTGAAGCAAAAAGCCTTTCCTAGTCTTTTAAGATCAAAGTCCTTCTCACAACCAGGCTAAGACATTCACTTGACATCCTGTAACTTTGACTGTACAGCTGTTTTAACAGGAGTTGAAGAAATGTCAGATGCTTTTCAATGTCCTTTTCATCTCCAGCAATCTTCAAAAACCTAGGGAATACAGTACATATTGGCACTGCTCTATTCTGCCACAAGGGAAAGGCCCTCCCAAAGGGGGACGTTGACTCCTCTTATCTGACACTGGTGCTGCTTTCTGGGGTTGAAAGAACCAGTTGTTCTCTTCTTTTCCCTTCACTGCCAGGCTAGATCATCTTTGTTGTGGCCTACCCTCTGCTGCTTCAGCTGCAGTGGGTAATTCAACAGTCAGCAAAGTCATTGGCCTCAGGCAGAGTGGCCCTTGACTGAAATCCACGGTTCTACTAGACCACAAGTTTCACATTAGAGCTCTCATGGGCTATGACTCCCTGGCCTTGAGCAAAAGCCTTCAGGTATGAATCAACGTCATGGCTAGCCAGTTTAATCAAAAGCAGCATGGAGGATACTAGGGTATATGCTCTTTAGCATCCAACGTTCTGTTCACTTATTCCCACAGGTGTCTTTGTGCTCTGATTAGGTGTTCGTGTTAATTAAAGCTGCATTCAATGGAATCCTTAGAGTGCCTCTAAAAGAAAAAAATTGTCATAACTAGGGAACATATGCAGAAGATATCTTTCTGATTTTAAATGAGGTGTATAGGATTTCAATTAGCAATTTACACAATGTTGTCATTTAAGTAAAGTTAGTGCTCAATGTTAATGAAGAAAAAATTACTGACATCTTTCTGATCCTGCTTCTATTAAAATCATAACAATCTTTTTACTGCTGTGACTAAGCCTGCTTCCAGCATCATCATAAGCATTTTCCAAGTGTCGTTAAACAGTGGAAGAATGAGCTCTTTGACATTGCCACTGTGCCTGAGTTAACAATGGCGGTATGTTCATTGGAGACTGCAGAGGTCCTCAATCTCCATACTTTTCCCTTTTTAACACAACACCCAGAGGTTTGAATTGCTTCCAGTGGCTGATGGTTCATTCATTTCCCAAGAATCTGATTAATGATAACTGACACCAAAGGCATTAGCTTTATCATGGCTGAGCAATAGGAAGCTCTGCTCCTCCAAATGAGTTTTTGCTAGGGACGCTGGGTCCCCCAATTTTTCTTTGAATTAAAACCTAATTTCGGTGCCATATGGTAATTAGCAAGGAGTTGACTCTGACTGATGCCTGGTACTTACCTGGCGATGGTTCTAGTGCTTTAGTGTTTGGCATTTTATGCATAAAAATGAAAACAGTTTTTCATAAATCGTTGTGTCAACAAAGTACAGCTACGCAGTGTCATGATTGATTGACATCAGGCATCCAGGGGAGGCTGCTGAGGGAGATTCCTATGACAGAGTGCCTGGCTAAGAAAATAAAGGGCAGAAACAGTACAATACAGTACAGCCAAGGTTATGAATCGTCCAGAGGGCCAGGCCAATAAGGATGAATACATTATTGACATATTCTTTACATTGTCTTTTACAGCTTCCATTTCAATAGTCTGATTATAATCTTCTAAATCAACATCAATAAGGCAAAAGAGACTGGCACATTTAATTTGTCAAGCATGTTTATTGTTCTGGATTGCCATCGCCTTTTAATTTGTTGTCTCAGATCCATTGTTTTAGGACAGAAGAGTAAGCATGCTTCTAAAAGGTAAATTAAGAATATCCGATGTGTTATGTGAAAAAGACCCAATTTTGCCCAAACTATCTAAATTCACACTCAGAGAACCCATAATCACAGAAAATGTGTCAGTTAAACAATCCGTGAAAGAAAGACACAAGACAAACAAAAAAACAAATTTCTAGATTTCCAATCCACCTGTGAGGGGCTGGTGAACCAAAAGATTAGTGTCTATCAAGCTACAATATAAAGAACAGTTCTTAGAGCAACAGTTTATTGCTGCAAATGAATAACATGAAGAAAGAACATTCTTAGTACCCCCTGGACAATAGTTTCTGCTTCAGCTGCTAACACAGAATCCTGTAGGAAACACTGATCTATCCTTCTCTATGGCCTACAGTTTAAGAGGGATGTCACCGGGTGCACAGTCCAACACTTCTACTTCATTATTTGATTCAATGAGCTCATTTGTGTAGTCTGCTATCCAAAAGGCCAGGTGGAATATTCAGTCCAGCTGTCCACTCACTGGACCATGTCAAACTCCCAACTGTGCAAAATTCTGTATAATCTCTCTTTTAGAAACTCAGTTTAATCTAATCGGCCCAGACACGTATTGCCCAACAAACTGCAGTCTCATGTAATGTAGTTCATTATAGCATTTTATAATATGACAGGCCACACATACAAGTGTGAAGAGGTAGGGGGGAGGGATAGACATGCTGACATCACTGTGCCCATAAATGTAATGATGGATCATCAGATCTAGCTGACTTGATGACAAAACTTGACATCATTCACATGGGATGCATCAGAAAGGTCAGGTCATGGTGCACAGACTGTGCTAGATTGACATGATAAGAGCAACATACACAAACACACACACACACACACAAAAACACAGTATAATGCTTTCTTACTGTATGGTGTGGAAAGTCCACTCAATTTTAAACTGGTTTAGCACGATAAGTCATGAGTGAAGATGATTCCGCTGAAGGGCAAACCTGGTCTGTAAGCTGTGTGCACGTGTGAATACTTACCCCCCGTCTACATGAGTCAGAATGGCCCTCTTTTAAAGCTTAGTACAGCTGTGACAGTGTCTGGCCTCACATTAATTAGTTGTCACTGCCTCTTCTGTTGCCTGTAGCAAGGATCCAATATGTCGCCAGAGCACATAGCTTGCATAGCTATCTATGGCTTGAAGCAGTACAAGCCACAGAGAACAAACAAAACATTTTGAACACAAGTCGAACGTAACTGTTTAATTGGGGACATAAGAAAATATTATTTTCACTCATTTCAACCCTCACTTAACGCTCGCTACTTACCATTAACCTAAACATTTGAACATACCTTTCCTAAAATGGATACTGGGAAAATGGCCCCATCAATCACATTTGGTAAATGCTTTATGTCTCTCATACACACACAGACAGTGACTGAAAACTGTGATGTCAGTCAAGGAAATGTTGTCTTAAGGTCACAGCAGTGGAAATCTACACATCCTGTTAGGATCAGGTGAAGTGCAACATTGATCCTTATATAATACCTTTAATTCTTAGCCAACTTACTGATGCAAGCAAATCAAATCTACAGTCTGTGGCTTCTCAGAATCCAACTGCTATTACTCCGAAAAGCAAAAACATTAAATATGATCTTAAATTTGCTGTATTCTGAATCTTGTGGGTATTTAAGAAATGCCTCAATTAGAATTGGTTATTCATTATAAGCTGAAAAGCTAAGATTGAACTATTAGTTATGTAAGTACAATAAAAAAATAAACAATTTTAATCATGTGTTATCATCTTAATCAAACCTGCCCATTGTAATCTGTTATTCATAGAGAACTCATCAATGATTTATGTCACAGACTGTTTTTATTCTTCTCATTACTGATTTCTGTCACCGACTGTTTTCATTCTGTTAATTATATTCCTTTATCCTTTGGTTCAGCGGGTGGATGAACATAAGAGGAATATGGTTGTTTGTATGAGTTTGTGCGGGTGGGGGGATTTTACAAAATTTGTGAAGGCTTTCAAACATTTTGGCAAAAGTTTACAATAAGATACCATTTGAAAAGGTTCTACGAAGGGTTAAGACATAAGAGTTGTGACATAAGGGATTATGTGTGACATGATTTGAAGTTTAAAGTAAACAGCTACATTTCCCGAAAAATTGGTATACTGTGTAAAATGTAAAAACAGAATGCAACAATGTGCAAATCATTTATACCCTATATGTAATAGAAAATAGTACAAAGACAACATATCAGATTGTTTTTTGAAAAATATATGGCCACTTTGAATGTAATGCTAGCAACAAAATGCTACACCATGTATATACAGATGTAGTCAGATTTATTGGTACCCCTCCACAAAAAACAGAGAATACACAATTTTCTCTGAAATAACTGAAAACACTGGCATCCACCAGTGTTTATTCTACATTTAATAGAAATCAGACTTTGCTTTCGATTTGCTATGCAACATAATATTGTAAATAATAAAAAAAGTTGAAATGTCACGGACAAACATTATGGGACCCAGAACCAAATATTTTGCTGCCGTTAGAGACTATAAATGCAATCAAACATTTTCTGTAGCTCTCAATGAGACCTCTGCATCTGTTAACAGGTAGTTTGGCCCACTTTTCCTAGGCAAACGGTTCCAGCTGTTTCAATGGGTGATGGGTGACTGCGAGTTTTAGCTCTTTCCATTGATGTTCAGTAAAATTCAGATGAGGACTCATAGAAGGCCACTTCAGATTATTCTAATGTTTTGTTCTAAACCATTCATGGAGGCTTTTAGCTGTGTGTTTTGGGTCATTATCCTGTTGGAGGACCCATGACCTGTGGCTGAGACAGAGCTTTCTGACACTGGGGTGTTTATTTTGCTTCTGAATGCCTTGATAGTCTTGAGATTTCATTGTGCCCTGCAAAACAAAGCAGTCCCAAAACATAACCATACCTCCTCCATGTATCACTTTAGGTATGGAGCTCTTTTCTTTGAAAGCTTCATTTTGGCATCTGTGAACATAGAGCTGATGTGACTTGCCAAAAAGCTCCACTTTTTGCTCATCTGTCCAAAAGACATTCTCCCAGAAAGATTGTGTATTGTCAATACGCATTTTAGCAAAAGCCATTCTGGCTTTTTTTGGTTTTTCTTTCAAAAGTTGAGTCCTCCTAGGTCTTCTTCCATGGATCCCACTTTGGCTCAAAAAGTGATAGATTGTGCGATCTGAAACTGACATACCTTCATCTTGTATCACACAAACATAAAGCCCCTTAGAGAAGGTCTTGTAGCCTTTACCTTTACAATGCTTGTCTATTATTATTATTTTCCATGTTCTGTGTGGTGCAGACAACTTTGCTCCATTTAAATAGGCAAAATAACTGATTACAAAATGCAGACGTGTGATACTAACTGAAGAAACAAATTAGTTTATAATATCACTATAATCCAATTCTTTAGAAGTGTTTTTAGAATGTTTTGTCAGGTGATACTATGGTATACTGAATTATAATTACAAGCATTCCTTCAGTGTCAAAGGCTATTAATGACAATTATATTAAGTACATGCAAAGAGTCAATATTTGCAGTGTTGACCCTGCTTCTTCAAGACCTCTGCAATTTGCCCTGGCACGCTGCCAATTAACTTCTGGGCCACATCCTGACTGATGGCAGCCCATTTTTGCATAATCAATGCTTGGTGTTTGTCAGATTGTGTGGGTTTTGTTTGTCCACCGACCTATTGAGGATAGACCACAAGTTCTCAATGGGTTTAAGGTCTGGGGAGTTTCCTGGCCATGGACCCAAAATGTCATTGTTTTGTTTCCCGAGCCCCTTTGCTTTATGGCAATGTGCTCCACCATGCTGGAAAAGGCATTATTTGTCAACAAACTGTTATTGGATGTTTGGGAGAAGTTCCTCTCAGTGGATGTTTTTATTCATGGATGTGTTCTTAGGTAAAATTGTCAGTGAGCCTACTCCCTTGGCTTATCCCACACATGAATGGTCTCAGGATGCTTTACTGTTGGCATGACACAGGACTGATGGTAGCGCTGACCTTTTCTTCTCTGGACAAGCCTTTTTCCGGATGCCACAAACAATCAGAAAAAGGATTCATCAGAGAAAATGACTTTACCCCAGTCCTCCGCAGTCTAATCCATGTACCTTTTGCAGAGTATCAGCCTGTCCCTGATGTTTTTCCTGGAGAGGTGTGGTTTAATTGCTGCCATTCTTGTCACCAGGCCATCCTCCAAAAGTCTTCGCCTCACTCTTACAGGTAGATGCACTCACACATTCCTGAGAAAGTACTGCACTGGTGGTGCCCCGATCCCGCAGCCGAATCACCTTTAAGAGGCGGTCCTGGCGCTTGCTGGACTTTCTTGGGTGATCCTGTAGCCTTCTTCACACCAATCAAACCTCTCTGTTTGAAGTTCTTGAAGATCCGATAAATGGTAGATTTAGGTGCAATGTCACTAGCAGCCATATTCTTTATCTTACATATTTAATCAGCTGTGTTTGGAAATTAAAATGAATAGCTCAAGATTGCCACAATATTTAAACTCAAATTATAATACTTTTCTTCCACATATTTAGCCTTAAAATCACTTGTTTGGAAGATACAACGACTGTATGGTGACCAGGGGTGTTAGATCTCTGCCCAATAAAACCCTGACCACAAGCTTGCATGCCATGAAGAGTCGCTCAAACGGGATTGAGGACATTATTACTGCCAAATGTTATGTTTTTTTGTTTTTTTTTGTGATAAAAGTTTGAATAAAACATTTCAAGGTGTTTAATGAAGGTTATATAAATGGAAAACACCAACTGATATCAGCTCTCACATCCCTTCTGTAGATGTAAGAGGCTTTCCAGGTGCCTAGCATTGCCCCCTGACTATCCAGCACACCTCATTAGAACACCAACATTCCCCTCTCACCCCTTCCTTCCCTCAGTTGTTTTTTGCTCTTACTCCACCGCTGGCCCTGTTTCATTTAATCTGGGTACCTTGCATAGCTACTATTGAAAACTCCTCTATACACTAGAGGCCTCCAATGTGTAAGCTTTGAAATGTGTTTCTTTTATGAAAATTTGTGAATGCATTTATAAATGGTTATCAGCAGGGGGTAAATATTGGCAGACAATTCAACATTGACCTGCTTTCTCACAATTTTGACCAATTATATCGATTTATTTCCAGCTAATAATGCATTCATTACTCATTATGCATCCTTTACAGACTCTTTAGAAATGGCACCATGTGCTAAAGTTGTTCTAACCTTTTTTGTAGGGTGTTTTTTCTTTTCTTATTTGTTACATTTACGCTCGGCACAGCAATCATAAACACAGCCCTGCACAGAAGGCAGTGGATAAATGTGACAGTTCCAAATTGAGTCATTAAAGGTTTAAGTTAAGGTTTGGAACAGGTCCCCAAAGGAATAGAGAAACAAATTTGTATATGTGATTGAGTACACACAATGCAACCTTCAGAATACAGAAATCAACGTATTACCTTGCAGTGTACAGTCCAAGTTGTATTGTCCCTCAGTATTGGTTCCCCATCAAGCTTAAAGCTTAAAAATATACATCCAGTTGCTCTTAGTTGCACATAGTTCAATGTTATGGTTTGTTGTAAAAGGTGAAGAAACAATCCTTACTGACTATCCAGAATTCAGCACTCTTTCCATGCATGTTTTGCATTACAATGGTGATCCGATTTTGAATGATCTCTAAAGCTGACATTATGATGAATGTTTTTTTTATCATGACTTGGATGCAAAAGGAGATGCAGAAACACTGGAAAAGATGGTTAGTGCATAACACATTTTTTGATAATCTGTGCACTTCTCTGGCCACATATTGTGTCTGTACTATCAGACAATACATGCCTCCTCCTGTTTTCTCTATCATTTTTGAGTTAATACTAGACCATATCATTTTGAATGTGAAAAGGTTTGACCATCATTTTGCTGCTAAAATGTCCCAAAAGAAGTAGGCGTTAGTTGAGTATCTATATTAGTCCTAGTAGACCCATACACCATGTGTGCATGCTGGATTTCCAAACACACACACTTTCACTGGCTGCAGTTATCTTTCATATTATTTGTAGAGCAAGGATTAGAGCACTCCTGGCCCTGACTACGAACGTCAACATAACATTTATATTCAAAGTTATACAGTGTAATTCTGTGCAATGTTACATTGATGTACACAGAAGTAGGTGTAACAGTGGATAGATAATAAATAATAGTAGGAATATACAGTGTGGGATGTGTGTGGAGTCTTTGTGTTTAAGTATGTACAGTGGAGGAAAACATTTTTTGATCCCCTGCTGATTTTGTACCTTTGCCCACTGACAAAGAAATGATCAGTCTATAATTTGAATGGTAGGTTTATTTGAACAGTGGGAGACAGAATAACGACAAAAAAATCCAGAAAAACGCATTTCAAATAAGTTATACGTTGATTTGCGTTTTACTCAGTGAAAAAATTATTTGATACCCTATCAGTCAGCAAGATTTTGGCTCCCATGTGTCTTTTATACAGGTACTGATCTGAGATTAGGAGCATTCTCTTAAAGGGAGTGCTCTTAATCTCTGCTTGTTACCTGTATAAAAGACACCTGTCCACAGAAGCAATCAATCAGATTCCAAACTCCCCACCATGGCCAAGACCAAAAAGCTGTCCAAGGGTGTCAGGGACAAGATTGTAGATCTACACAAGGCTCGAATGGGCTACAAGACCATCACCAAGCATCTTAGTGAGAAGTTTACAACTGTTGGTGCGAGTATTCGCAAATGGAAGAAACAAAAAATAACTGACAATCTCACTCGGTCTGGGGCTCCATGCAAGATCTCACCTTGTGGAGTTTCAATTATCATGAGAACAATGAGGAATCCACCCAAAATCTACCCGTGAGGATCTTGTCAATTATTACAAGGCAGCTGGGACCATAGCCACCAAGAAAACAATTGGTAACACACTACATCGTGAAGGACTGAAATCCTGCAGTGCCCACAAGGTCCCCCAGCTGAAGAAAGCACATGTACAGGCCCGTCTGAAGTTGGCCAATGAACATCTGAATGATTCAGATGAGAACTGGGTGAAAGTGTCCTGGTCAGCTGAAACCAAAATCAAGCTTTTTGGCATCAACTCTGTGTTTGGAAGAGGAGGAATGCTGCCTATGACCGCAAGAACACCATCCCCACTGTTGAACATGGAGGTGGAAACATTATGTTTTGGGGGTGTTTTTCTGCTAAGGGAAGCCATGTACCTTCACATCTTGGGTGAGAACATCCTTCCCTCAGCCAGAACATTTAAAATGGGGTGTGAATGGGTATTCCAGCATGACAATGACCCAAAACACATGGTCAAGGCAACAAAGGAGTGGCTCAAGAAAAAGAACACTAAGTTCCTGGAAATGCAAGACTAAGTCATGTTTTGCAAAGGGCTCAAATACTTATTTCACTGAGTAAAATGCAAATAAATGTTTAACTCATTTGAAATTTGATGCGCATTTCAACAGTCTCTCACGGTTCAAATAGACCTACAATTAAAATTATAGACTGATAATTTTTTTGTCAGTGGGCAAATGAATCAGGGAATCAAATATTTTTTTTCTTCACTGCATGAGTGTGTGTGTGTGTGTGTGTGTGTAGGTGCATTGTATTCAAAATTTAAAAAATATTTAGAGAAGGTAAAATATGTACAGGGTCCTGTCAGGGATATACTCTTGCTCCAAGCCAATGGTCAATGTCTTGTGTGTAGCTTTTTATACTAAGGGGATTTTACCTAACACCTGTGTCACTTCATTCTTTTATAAAGAGCTACCCATGATGTATGACTAGAGTATTTATGCAATTATTTGAACAAAAACATCTCAGAATAAGCCAATAAATCACCATCCCAAGGTATGCTCAACTTTGAGGAAAATTAAGCAATCCTTGAAATCATTATTTTAGTCCACAATGTAGCTTATAACAATTCCTTTCTGAGATGTTCAAATAGGTATGCTATTAACCATTTAAAATAGATCAAGCTAGACTGCATAATTGTCAGCCATGTAATAATAAACATAATGTCACTAATTACAGCTTAGTTGACAATTCCTTCTGCCTGCGTGGCCAACCTTAATCAAGCTTCTCAGAATGAATTCTTATCCCAACCAGTGTTCAGGATACCTTTAAAAATGATGGATCAGAGCTACATGTTCTTTCTTCCGAACTAAAACAGCATGAGTCATAGTAGGCGACCCATTTGGGTTTCTTCAAGCAGTACATTTTCATTACTCATGTAGCTGACAGTATCATCACTGACTACATGTACTGTATATTCACTGTATCCTGTGCTTGAGCATGTTGTGGCCCCACAATGCCTGGTCCCAAGTGGGCCCATTCCAATCCTTAGAGGATCTTCCTGTCATCCCAGCCGTCACTCTGCATTAGATCCACAACAACAGGCACATCCTGCATGCAGAAGTGACACTTTAAAGATTATTATCCACACATATGCCACTCTGTGTTGCATGGAGGCTGACAAACTGTCAGTGTGATTACTTGTTGATGAAAACATAGCTGTATGTTCTTCCCAGTGAACAGTCTCTGAGCTCCAGTCTCTCATTACTGCGACTCAAGCCAATCACAACCGACAACCATGAAGAGATTGGTTTGCGATAGTTGGGGAGATTTATTGCACCACAATCATTTTTTTACCTACCTGGAATAAGAAGAATGACTTCCTAATCTCTCTAGAACATGTTATTTTTAACCATGGTTTTCACAAGGCTGTTTTTTCCAGTTTTTTTTATAACCTTTATTTTAACAGTTAAGTATGACAGCAAGTATGACACCTGGGAGTAATTAGCTCCAACCCCTAAGTTGCTCATGTTCCCCTCATAAATGACAACCTGGCTGACTTTTTATTTTAGATTTCCATGGGGTTGCTTAGAACACTTTCCATTTAATAGCCTACACAGACAATAAAGAAAGGTACGCAGGTGACAAAACATATCTGTATTTGCCACATAACTCCATCTCTAAAGCTTTCCTCACTTATAGAACCGGTAATAACAGCCTGGGCATCCTGAAACCGTCCCTGCCTATATGTGGGATGTGCTCTACTTTTTGTAAAGGTCAGTGATCAACACAATGTGCTTGGGGGTGATTAAAGACAGGAATGTGTAGGAATCTCCCTCCAGTACATGTTCGTCAAAGATACATGGTTGTTGTCAATGTTTCCGGTTTATCCATAGACCTCTGACTTGAAATATCAGAGAATCTTTGTTAATTTAAAATATTTCCTGCAATTAGACCCAGGGTGTCTTTGAAGTGAAATACTACAAGTTAAGGGACTGCTTAAATCACACATTATGTGTCAATGAAAAAAAAAGCATTAAATATCTAAATCTTTGCTGTACATTGTGTAATTTGGTGAGAACAAAATTAGGGTTAATGGAAACCAAAATCACCAACCAATCGAGGGCTGGATTGAAACTCATACAGAAAATCTAAATAAACAAATGAAATCACAGACTGTGCCAAATTCATCACAGCAATTCATGATGTGACTCAGTAGTGGCTATGGCCCCCACTTGCCTGTGGCTATGGCCCCTACTCTGGCCACATGATGCCGGGCATTGTCCTGCATCGGGAGGGACCCACGGCCCACCGAACCAGCCTAAGGTCTGATGATGGGTCTGAGGATTTTATCCCGGTACCTAACAGCAGACATGGTACCTGGCTAGCACATGGGGGTGTGTGCAAACCTCCAAGGATATGCCTCCCCAGACCATCACTGACCCTCTGCTAAACTGGTCATGCTGGATGACGTTGCAAGCAGCATAACGTTCACCACGGCTTCTTCAGACTCTTCCATGTCTGTCACATGTGCTCAGGGTGAACCTGCTCTCATCCGTGATGAGAACGAGGCGTGGCGGAACTGCCACCTATGGCGAATGCCAATGGAGCTGCACGGTGCTGGGCTGTGAGCACAATTTCCCAATAGAGGATGTCGGGCCCTCATGCCACCCTCATGGAGTCTGTTTCGTTAGATACATGCACACCCGTAGAGCACTGGAGGTCATTTTGTAGGGCTCTGGCAGTGCTCCTATTCCTCCTCGCACAAAGGTGCAGATACCGGTCATGCTGCTGGGTTAGTGCCCTTCTACAGCCCTTTCCAGCACTTGTTGTGTGACAGCTTGTTGTGTGATATCTCCTGGTATCTCCTCCATGCTCTTGAGACTTTACTGGGTGACACAGCAAAGCTTATTGCGACGGCACATGTGTATGTTCCATCCTGGAAAATGCCTAGTTTAGCATACAAGTGATCCCTGCTTTTATGATGATTATTTACTATTTTCCATTACAGATGTCTGGGTTTTTGACACTGTTCTTTCTCTTTGGACTAAGGACATAATAAATGTTTTGGCTTCCAGTGTTCACCACACAGAGGGAGGGTGTTGGCACACTGTTAGTTGATATCATTTTATTATATATTAAAATCATTCTTTAGCAATCATATTGCCACAATTGACAACATAGCTTCTATATTCCACAAATGTTCACATTAAAACAGAACTTGACATGTCATGCTTGACTGGACGTTTATTTGCCGAAAAAGCCCACAATCCAACAGCATAGCAAATGTGTTCTGACAATTTCCAGTATTTCAGTATTTTCTGAGGAAAAGCCGACTGTGAATATGAACGTAAGGCAGGTGTTGTCAATTAGACCCATTGTCTACACATATATGTTTACAATTTAAACTGTTTAATATAAATTGTATTTACTGTGCATATTAATGGTAGACCACATGATTAGGTTTGTTTAAGCATTTCAAAGTTATCCAATTCCAAGTCTATTTTAGGAGAACACTGCTCATGACTTCTTCAGAATTGCCTGTACAATAAGCCCATTACAATACTAAGCATTTACTCCGTATTGCTAGGCTAAATATTCACTCTAAACTCAACCTCCGGCTTCAAGCCATGTTGACTTATTCATATTGCTTCAGGACATAATGACTTCTACACTTGACTAACTATGACGATTAAAGGAGGAGAATGTGAGTTTCATCTTAATAACATTGGCTACGGTTGTTCTACTTTGTGACAAAATGATGACACGATTGGGGAATGAGTAAAAAAAATGCCTGCTGTTTGAATATTCAATACGCTTTCGTCTTAATAATGTTTTTGATTAAATAGTAAATGTGATTTAGTGTAGGGATTAAAACAGAGAACACAGTGTACATACGATTTTTTATAGATACACATGATTTTATTTAACCTCATTATATCCTGCATTGAAATCTTCTTTGGATTCAAAGCTGAGTACAATCCAAAAAATATAATTTGAATTTAACATTCATTAATTGTGTAAGACAATCATCCAACATGGAACAAATGACAATCAAACTGATTGGAGCGGCTTTAACAATTTTTTTTTCCTGATGAATATTCAACAAAATTATACTGTTAACAAAACTGTACTTCAAGCATTAACTAATATCTGGGATAAACCATTACAAATGTTTCACGTCTGTGATATACGGATGCCAGTGCTAATATATGTCCTGAAACTTTACATTCCATAGTTTTCCTGAAATTCTGGTTGGAAGATTACTCAAATCATGTGAGGGAATGAAATCCTCTAAACTTGATTAATTAAATCCAGGGAATTTCTGGACAGTTTTTCAACCCCAATTTAAGAATTATGCGACATAAATGATACATGATTAAGAGGATTAAAGAAGGATACCTCCTATTCTTAATGGACAATTTTCAATAATGTAAATGTTGTTTATGTAGACTCATTTGTAAATGTCAAGTGAATTTTTCAACAATGAGTCTGTGATTAAAATCAGGTCTAAGAGACAGACCTAACACAGCCCAACAATTGTCAATAAGTCCACTTTGGATATAAAAGAGGTATTATCTAAATTCTAAAAAAAAAAAATATATATCCAAAATGTGATCCCACCTACCGTATATACAAGCAACATGTGATAGACAGTATAAATCGTAAGTCTTCCGAATGTACTCAGACCTCTTCACTTTCTCCAAATGTTGATGTTATAAACAAATTTATAAATTATTACATGCATGATTACAATCAGTCTGGATAAATTGTAGACCTGAAGGTTCCTACAGGTTTGGGCAGAAATTGAGATCTATATTGTGCGTTAGATGATCGGCCTGGCAGTGTTGCAGAGAACACATCGGAATAGATGGCTGTTGTAGAACAAAGTCTGTACCAACTGTGCTAAGCAGATGTTGGAACCTCCCGCCACCCCACTTAAACAGGCTTGCACACACACACACATACACACACACACACATGCACACCAATACACTCTCTCCCACTAACTCCCTATTTCTCACTCTCTCTCCCTTTCTCTCCCATACAAACACACAAAGCAACAAAACATAGAATTCTGCTCTTCTCCTTTCCTGTGTTCTGTAAATTCCATCCAAAATATATGAACAACCTCATTAGCCTAGGCCTGTCAGATATTAATATTAATGCATGACTTAACACTTCCTGAATGGATACAGCCACTTGCCCCATTGAGCCCTCGCTTGGCATATCTTGTAGCAGTTGGTATCCGGGATAAAAGGGCGGCCAAGCCAACAAGGTGATAAGTCTGTCTGTGCCCTTTTGCAAGGCGCTTAACCCTAATTGCTCCCATAAGTAAGAATGTATGCTACATTAAATGTAATGTAAATGTAATAATGTTCAGTCCTTGGTTGGGAGGTTTTTTAATTTAAACATGTTTTCAGTGTTTAAAACAAGAAACAGACTGAGGTCAAGTTCTGTGATCAATTTCCACAAATGTCTACTGAAAATCTATGCAACCACCCAAGCCCAAGCATCAAATTGCTAAAGGAAAAGTGATTAGCTGCAAAGTATTTACTTGTGACCTGCATAAAAGATGGCAAAAACATAACCATTATCAAAAATGTGTTTCATTAAAAGGAGATCAGTATTTTTTAAGTGAAGCTCCTAACAGCCTACCAGGCATACCATGCAGCAAAACAACTTATTGAGTTTCAAACCGTGCTAAAAGTTGAAATTGTTCTCACAATTGTACCTAATTAGTCGTTATTTAAAGGAACACTAAAGGTAATGTGTAATGAAATGGATGCCTATCAGAAAAATAACAATAATAACAGCTGCTATTGATCAACACTATCAATATTTCTAGTATTTAATTGAAAGTTACAACATCAAAGTGTGAACTGCATTCTAAGCATTGGTCCTTATATTCGTTCAGAGATATTTTACAGATATACTTATGAATAATTATGTAATACCCTAGCAACATAAACTTATTTAGATGCTAGCAGTTATTGTATGGCACAGTATACACTGACAATGTGCAAAACCTGGGGCACAAATGAATAGACCATTGGGTCTGACCCCAACAGTCTTCACTGCCCAAAAGCTAAAAGTCTTTGCTGAATGTGATCATCTCTGTAGGGTCGCCAAGCATCTAAAAGTTGTGTTTCCTTGTGCATTTGTCTAAGTAAAGGGACTCACAATTATTACACAAGGGATTTGAGGAACACATGAACACACATGGACCTCCATCTGCTCTCTACCGCATAGTATGACTGTTACTAAGCAACTGCCCGGGTTATCTGTCTCTGTTTGCTGATTTCTCTGTCATTGTGATAGTAAGTGTATCTATTTAAATTCATTTCATCTCCCTGTAGTAGACTGACCAAGGAACAGTTCTTAATAGCAGACATACATCTGACAACATAGTATGACCATTCAACCGACTTTGTGTGAGGAGGGTGCAAATGAATATCCTTGTGACTTCAATCTCATCCAAATAGAACATATTTGGTTGAAGTGTACACATGCTGTACGTCATTAAAGGAGAGTTGAGGTGAGGATAGGGGGTTGAGAGGTTTTAGATGCACAGAGAGAGCACTGTAGGTCATAGCGTTGATGTTCATTAGGATCAGTCATGCAGTCATGCAGCAGCCGGATTTGCCTTGGGAGCTTAATGCTGACATCACAGACAGAGCACATTGCTCAGTCCTGGACAGAGGGCAGAGAGCTGTTGATAGTGCACTCACTTTCCTGCCCAGTCAATGTTCTGGTTTCTAGCTTGATTTGTCTGATTTCCTAGAGTCATATTGTTTTGAATACTGAAATGTTGTGAAACACATGGATTTTAAATAGATTTATTCAGCATTCACGGCATTTATGCAATAAGTCAATGTTTCACAGAGATCATGCACACCATCTAAGGCAAACAGACCCCTAAGCCTTTTGTAATGGTTTATGCATGATGATTTTTTATTTATGCTAGTTTAAACTAAATCTATATTGTTATGTCAATTTGAAGTATCCTAATGTGCTTTGCCTCTGATAACTACTAATTGATTTGTGACATCACACAAATAGGATAAAAGCAAATTAACATAATACTGCACAGGCCCAAAGTGGAATAATATGTAGTTGATCATCTGGGTTTGAGTCACTAAGATAAAAATAGGTTTTGTTTTGCTCTAAAATCCATACAGTATTCAGTTGCCAAAATGAATGATTGATTGATAAAAAAAGTTCAGAAATAAACAAAATGATGCATGAATCACGCCAGTCAACAGTGTATATATATATGATTGTTCAGATGCGGAAAATGTATCTCTCACTTTTTTGCTCTCTCTCACTCGATACATATATATATATAGATCAACAATTCTCACTTGGGGAAATGGCAAGTTACATAAGTTATAAATCATTACCTCAACCCTCAAATACATTTAAAGATAATGTGTTTCTGTCCCTTCAGATCATTGCAGTGGTTTAAAACATAATGCTAACGTGTGATGCCTTGTTGCTATATTGCTTTTAGTTTGTTCAGATTTGTTATTTTAAACAAATAGAAATCAAACATAGGTAATAATGCCCGGTTTCAGAGGTTCGACTAAAATGTGTCAATATTTCATCCTAATCAGGAAAGAGTGACAATATATCCTACAAACTATGTATTCAAGGGGAAACTCACCAGCTCATCAGCATACTGTGGAGAACTGACATATTTAGAGTCGTTTTACTACGTGATCATTCCAGGGGGCTAGTCTTTCATTCAATGGTTTTCAGCCTAGGTAGTAAATTCATTTGGCAAGATTTTATGGCAAACAGAAATGTTTACTATAGAAGCTCTTCCCCCATTGTCAAATACAGAAATATAAATGCTATCACGTAAGACTAAATGTGGTAAGACATCAAACTATTTACAATTTCAAAAATATGGACACAGACGCAAACTTTAGAGAAACAAATACAAGTTGACACTAACAGCAAGGTTTGTACAAATCTGAAAATATTTTTACTGAATCGAGTTTAGAAATGGCTGTTAGTCAGGGCTAATGAGACAGTGGATTGTGGAATAAACATAGAATTTAAAATGATTGCACCCACGTTTGTCTACACTGACCAAGCCTGTCATTTTGTGACAAAACCCTTTGCAAGTGGCTGATTCTGTAGAAAAAATCTCTCATGCATCATTCCTTATGATTTTCCCTAGAAAATATCAGCCTTTTTATAGTGTGTGGATATCTGTGCTGTTATTCCAGAACTTTTGGCATGGGGATGAGCTTTGAGAGAAATATCCTGCTCAGTGTCATCTTGGCAGAATGTCTCAGAATTGACATCCTCTCCCTGGGCTCGAAGCAATATAGCTCTGAGAGCCAATCATACAGCTGGCTGACACCGGGCCAGGCCATGCTTCTATCGGCGTCATGAAGTAATGGATGTCAGCAGGTATCATCAGAACATATGAACTGTGCACACAGCAAGCATATGGTTGAAATACACAGGCTGAGCAAATGAGCACACACTGGCATGCACTTAATAGAACCACATACACAACAATGGGCCAAAACCAAGGCCCAATAAGGTTGCCCGCATGACACAAATTGCACCTAGCCATATACAGGTAATCCCCTCTGTGCAGTGCCTTCCTATACCGAAGCCTCTGTTAGTCCCAAGGCTAACATAGGCCTAGGAATGAGCAGCCCATTTTTTACATGACAAAATGCACTGCATAGCTTGTGCTATATATAATTTCAGAAAGCACTCTGACAATGACCTTGTGTTATTAACATGCAATTTCACAGAAGACCTGGGTATAACCACTGACACCTATGAAAAATAACGTGCATATCATCTAATTGTGTTTGTGAAGGTATATGGTTATTGCATTTTTTGACATTTGTCTCTGGTCTAGAGATGAAAAAGAAAGGTTTTAATCTGTATTTAATGTATTTTATTTACTTGCTTCAGTAGTAAAGGCCGACATTGGTAACTGTACTTTTATTTTACTTTCCAGAATTTATACAAAAATACCTGATTCCTGATTTAACACAGAAGGTTGCTAATTGGTCAAATTAAATAGCATCGTTTTTTGTACAGTTCCCCTCTTTTTGCAGTCATTCATTCACTGAATTAAATGTCATTGATGACACATGTAAGTGACAAATCCAGCCAATCGATATTTTAAATGATACCCTCTTCACAAAGAAGACTGTATGAAATACAGAATTAGAGCATATTCTCTCCAAAGAGAGTTTGGATGTGCCGTACGGATTCTTCCCAGGATGCAATACTACTAGTATGGTTATTGCTTGTGTTTCTGTTGTGCCGCCAAGCAGTTGGATGCTTTGTATTGTGCAGCAGTTGTTGTACAACAGCTATGTCCCAGCAGAGCGCTAGTCCACAGTCTCAGGTGATAAAGGTGGTAGACCTGGTCTACAGTCACGGTGAACTATGAGATCCTTATAATGCACATTGAGTACAGTAGCCAGACACAGTTAGTGGTGGTGACTAAAACAGGATTTGCCGTTTTCTAGCTCTAGGGACATTATTGCATTACTTCAGTTTGCATTACGTTCCCCACACCTGTCTAGCAGTGTGGTTTGGGATGTAAAACATTTACAAAAAAAAACTGTTCTTTAAAAAAAAGATATGCAATTTCATATAAATATATTTCTATATACATGCATGTATATATATATATGTATATATATATATATATATATATATACAGCTCTGGAAAAAATTAAGAGACCACTGCACAAATCATTATGTATGGCACTATGTATGGCAGCTGTTCTCATTCTACTGAATGAGGTACTGATTAGGTGCTCCCCTGACCCACAACTTATTTAACGAGGAAAAGAAACACTGCGGTGGTCGTCACTATCCTCTTGCAATAGGACCAGCTGGATGACAAAAACAGTGCTGGTAGTACCCCAAAAGTAATTGGAATAAAAAAAGATCTACTGGCCATGCCAAAAGAGTTGAAAAGGAACGTTTTGAGCGAGAAAAAGGATTCAATTCTGGCTTTACTGGCAGAGGGATACAGTGATTGTTGGGTTACTTCCATCTTTAACATTTCAAAGACGATGGTTCAGAAGAGCAAGCTCAAGCAGCAGACATTGGGGACAACAAAGCTACAGATCGGCAGAGGGTGAAAACGACTCTCCACTGACCAACATGACCACCAACCCATTCAAATGTCACTCAACAAGCATAGGATAACATCAAGTGACCTACAAAAGGAATGACAAACAGCAGCTGGGGTGAAGTTCAGGGCGAAGAAGGTTCAATACAGGCTCATAGGGACCGGGCTGAAGGTGTGCAAAGGTAGAAAAAAGCCCTTCAAC
Organism: Novumbra hubbsi; assembly: GCA_016801125.1. Classification (NCBI taxonomy): domain Eukaryota; kingdom Metazoa; phylum Chordata; class Actinopteri; order Esociformes; family Umbridae; genus Novumbra; species Novumbra hubbsi. The sequence goes on from JACXGK010000347.1 coordinate 109,715, forward strand.
AATGAAAAGCAATGAAAAGGCAGGCTGAAGTTTGCAAAAGACCACAAGGATTGGACTGTAGAGAACTGGAGTAAGGTCATATTCTCTGATGAGTCAAATCTTCAGCTTTGCCCAACACCTTGTCTTCTAATGGGTATACTGAGACCTAGAAAGATCAACACTCCACAGTGACTCGCACCCACTGTGAACTTAAGAGGAGGATTGTGAAGATATTAAAACCTCTAGAATGCCACAAGCCATCTAACAAAGCCGAGCTGCATAAATATACAGTATATACAGTCTCTCCCATCTGAGCCACTGAAGCTTTTAAGTCCTTCAGAGTGGTCGTAGGTGTCTTGCTAGCCTCCCTCTCCAGTCTTCTTCTTGCTCGTTTACTCAGTTTGTGAGGACGGCCAGCTTTAGGCAAATTTGAACAAGTGCCATACTCCTTCCATTTCTTAATGATGGATTTAACTGAACTTCGTGGGAAGTCTAGTGAGTTGGAAATCTTTTTGTAGCCATCTCCTGACTTATACTTTTCAGTGATCTTTTCTCTGAGTGGTTTGGAGTGTTCTTTTGTCTTCATGTTGCAATTGTAGTAGGAATACTGATGAACCAGAGACTGGACCTCCCAGGCGCAGGTGCTTTTATACTGAACTCACTTGACACTCATCCACTGCATTCAGGTGATCTCCATTTCACTAATTGTGACACTGCTGGCATCAACTAGCTGGACCTCTGTTGAATTAGGTCAGTCACTTTGAAAGGGGTGAATATTTATGCAAACACTTATTTTACACTACATATTTTTAATGAATCGACATTAGTTCGTAAAAATCAGTTTTCACTTTGACATGAAATAAGCTTTTTTTGCAAATTCTTGTCAAAAAGACAAATTATATTGACCATGATTCCATGTACAAAAGCAACAAAAGTGGAAAACATCCAAGGGGGATGAATACTTTTTATAGCCATTGTATGTGTGTGTATATCATTTGCCAAATATGTAGACTCTAGATTTCGACATCAGCATGGTTTTTGTGGCATAACTGTAGCCACTCAGGGTTCGTTGAGAACACACATTTCAGATTAGTGCTTTAGCAGACGCTCTTGTGTATTCCATGCTGCTCAGATGGTGCATGCCAGGTTTATGGGTTTATTTCAATAGGGAGTCAGTATAAAAAAATATGAAAAAAAAGTACCAGTCTGGTGGACAAATGTGTGTCCAAACTTGTACACTATGTGCACTCACGTTGGAATGGTGCATCTGAAATTTTACGTAAATGTGCAAATTAAAAATGTTACCCCATCTACTTTTTGGAATATCTTCACTGCCACTTTGTTTCGAAGTAAACTATTTAAGAAGAAGCCCTTTGTAAAATAGTTTAAAACTATTTAAGAAAGAAACAAATAATGCTGGGCAGGGCAGGGCCAGAGATCCCGGCTGAATCTCTGAGTGTACACCCATCAAAGGACCCATCAATCTAAGCCTATCAAAGGACCCATCCATCAAAGCCAAATACGCGTATCATTTTTACACAACACCCGAGCAAAATCATGAACATTGGATAATAAAAATCAAAGTTGCACATAGGATCTTTTTTTTTTTTAATAGTAGCCTATTAAATATATTGTGATGGGGAGTGAAGGGATATAGGGTAAACTACCCTACCCCCGTTTCATTATGAGTGCATAGCTTCTCTTCTCACTTCCCATGTCAATTTGTTAGAGCTATGCTACATTTCAGGCCAATTGGCTACAGCATGGGCTATAACCTGTCCTGACTTGACCAATGATACCAATATTAATATTAGATGGTGATGATCTACATTACAGGCTTCTAATACATATCGTTGTCCTAACTGATCGCCGACACAGTTCTGCAAGCATCTTAAAACAAAATTATAATTTTTTTATTCGCTCGATGGTCATGATGTTTAATTTCAGTTGGCCAGAATGTGCATGATTTCAACATGTTAATTACCACTAACACTCAAAATACACAACTAACATGGCTCTAATGGGGGTCAGTATAGTGGTCTTAGTATCATGACAATGATTTCATCAGAAATGTATAAAAAAATATATTTTCATATTGGAATTCATAATAATTATTTGTATTTAAAGTTTATAGAGCTGGTACTGTTAGAATAAAAAGATGATGTGCTCTTCTTCATTGAAATTAATACAATCATTTGAATAATACTCTGAAGCAATGTATATACAGTGGGGAGAACAAGTATTTGATACACTGCCGATTTTGCAGGTTTTCCTACTTCCAAAGCATGTAGAGGTCTGTAATTTCTATCATAGGTACACTTCAAAAATCCAGAAAATCACATTGTATGATTTTTAAGTAATTAATTTGCATTTTATTGCAAGACATAAGTATTTGATACATCAGAAAAGTATAACTTAATATTTGGTACAGAAACCTTTGTTTGCAATTACAGAGATCATATGTTTCCTGTAGTTCTTGACACACACTGCAGCAGGGATTTTGGCCCCTCCTCCATACAGACCTTATCCAGATCCTTCAGGTTTCGGGGCTGTCGCTGGGCAATACGGACTTTCAGCTCCCTCCAAAGATTTTCTATTGGGTTCAAGTCTGGAGACTGGCTAGGCCACTCCAGAGCCTTTGAGATGCTTCTTACGGAGCCACTCTATAGTTGCCCTGGCCTTGTGTTTTAGGTCGTTGTCATGCTGGAAGACCCAGCCATGACCCATCTTCAATGCTCTTACTGAGGGAAGGAGGTTGTTGGCCAAGATCTCACGATACATGGCCCGATCGTCCTGTCCCCTTTGCAGGAAAGCATCCCCAAAGAATGATGTTTCCACCTCCATGCTTCACGGTTGGGATAGTGTTCTTGGGATTGCACTCATCCTTCTTTTTCCTCAAAACACGAGTGGTGTTTAGACCAAAAAGCTCTATTTTTGTCTCATCAGACCACATGACCTTCTCCCATTCCTACTCTGGATCATCCAGATGGTCATTGGCAAACTTCAGACGGGCCTGGACATGCGCTGGCTTGAGCAGGGGGACCTTGCGTGCACTGCAGGATTTTAATCCATGACGGCGAAGTGTGTTACTAATGGTTTTCTTTGAGACTGTTGTCCCAGCTCTCTTCAGGTCATTGACCAGGTCCTGCCGTGTAGTTCTGGGCTGATCCCTCACCTTCTTCATGATCATTGATGCCCCACGAGGTGATATCTTGCATGGAGCCCCAGACCGAGGGTGATTGACCGTCATCTTGAACTTCTTCCATTTTCTAATAATTGCGCCAACAGTTGTTGCCTTCTCACCAAACTGCTTGCCTATTGTCCTGTAGCCCATCCCAGCCTTGTGCAGGTCTACAATTTTATCCCTGATGTCCATACACAGCTCTCTGGTCTTGGCCATTGTGGAGTTCAAACAGGTGCAGTTAATACAGATAATGAGTGGAGAACAGGAGGGCTTCTTAAAAAAAACCTAACAGGTCTGTGAGAGCCGGAATTCTTACTGGTTGGTAGGTGATCAAATACTTATGTCATGCAAAAAAATGCTAACTAATTACTCAGAAATCATACAATGTGACTTTCAGGATTTTTATTTTAGATCCCGTCTCTCACAGTTGAAGTGTACCTATGATACAAAATACAGACCTCTACATGCTTTGTAAGTAGGAAAACCTGCAAAATTGTCAGTGTATAAAATACTCGTCCACTGTATATATATAATTATTTTCTCTGCAGTGAAATTTGTAGTAAAACTATGTCACTGTGGCCATATCGACAAGGCCTCAAGGTCTGGCATAGGAATGCAATGCAAATTAGCAATGCACTGTATGCAGGGTAAGGGAGGCCTGTCAGATAGGAAAGCTGCTCATGCTGCTCTTGTGACGTTATAATATTGAAGGTAATTGTAGTTGTTGATTGGAGAATGAGCTCTCCTTCAAGTCCAATTGTACCAGCAAATTCTTTCTGGTTGAAATGGTCCTGAACTCAGTGGTAGCTGCCCCAATGAGGCAAGGACATAACTGCAAAGTGGACAGATAAATAGGGAGAGGATACATTGGGACATATAGCTGTCTATACATAGTTAGTGATTGTGATGAACTGCACCGGATTCCGCTCAGCAGACATCAGAATTCCATGGAAGTTAACACATCAGAGGATTTCATACCACAAATGAAGAGAAAATGAACACCTGTTAGATTTGCTGTTAAGGATTACCTGCTCCTGGACAAACATGTGAATCCCTAATACCATTGAAATGCAATCTTTGACTACAGTGGAAAATGTTGCACATTTGCCCACTGACAAAGAAATATGAATTCTCTAATTTTAATGGTAGGTTTATTTGACCAGTGAGAGACAGAATAAAAAAAAAAAATCCTGAAAAATGCATTTCAAATAAGTTATAAATTGATTAGCATTTTACTCAGTAAAATAAGTGTTTGATCCCCTATTAATCAGCAAGATTTCTGGCTCCCAGTTGTCTTTTATAAAGGTCACAAGCTGAGATTAGGAGCGCTCTCTTAAAGGGAAAAGGTACAAAATCAACAGTGGATCAAATAAGTTTTTCTCTACTGTAAATGTTTTAGAAGAAAGGACAGTAACATTCCAAATGTGTATATAATATATAGTCCATTTGGAATTACCTGGCATGACCAGTTTGACGGTGGGTCACTGATGGTCAAGGGAGGCAAATCCTTTGGAGGATTGCACAGACCTCCACATCCTAGCTGACGATTCTCTGACTACTGTTACCGGAATGAAATCCACAGGCCCATTGTCAGATCTTATCTGGATCCTGGCTTCCTCCTTGTGCTGGACAATCCCCGGCCTCATGTGGCAAGAGTGTGTAGGCAGTTCCTGGATGACGAAGGCATTGATGCCTTTGGGATGTTACGTATTGGTGCATCCAATGTCGCCAAGTAGCACCAAAGACTTTTCAGGATCTCATGGATGTCCTGATCCTGGTCTGGGAGGAGGTCCCCCAGGACACCATTCCTCGTCTTATCGGGTGCATGCCTGGTCATGAGTGCATACAGGCACGTGGGGGCTGTACATCCCCCATTATGAGTTGTCGTAATGAAATGATGGACGCTGGAAGTTGGAACAGCCTGTGATATTGATTGTTTACTTAGATTTTTGGTGTGAATCCAGCCTTCAATCACTTGGTGATTTTGGTTTCGATTGACCATTGTTTTGTCTTTTGATCTTAATGAATTACACAATGTACAGGAAAGATTTCTTATATTGAGACCTGATGTGTGATTTAAGTGTCCCTTCATTTTTTGCATTGCTGTACTAAGATTGCCCCTACAGATAGTGCCTCACCAGAGTGGAACAGTCTATAACAATGCATCTGGGGGCACAGGAATCCTGAGACAACATAAATACTTGCATACAATACAGTTGATAAGTTGGCTGAAACGGCACAACATAGACCTTGAGGCTGGTTCAATACCTTTAAATGAGGATGGATTCTATTTTTGTTAGACTGCTGTAGGTTCATGCGAGGCCAAGATTATCCAGCTGCTAGGCTGCATTAGCTATTTCCTCAGACAGACAGATTCAGTGGGCCGTCCCATCGCCACCTGGCCATGATGTTACTGCACTGACAGGTGCTTTGACAACTTGTCTGCTTCACTTCCAGTACCTGCACATTAAGTGACTGTGTACAAGTGACATTTTACAACACCACCAACTGATGAAACATAATTTGCGTGTGTTATATATGTATATAAGGTACTGGTCAAAAATGCGGATACATCTACTATGTATGTATATATACACTGCGCAAAGGGAACACTTAAATCACACATTGGGTCTTGATAAACAAAATATATTAAATATCAAAATCTTTACTATACATTGTGTAGTATGTTGGGAACAAAATGACGTAACAGCAGTTAATGGAAACCAAAATCACAGATTGATTGAGGGCTAGATTCAAACTCACATCAAGTATAAATTGAAATCACAGGCTGTTCCAAATGACGTGAATTTTGTCATGGCAACTCATAATGTCACTCAGGGGATTGTATGGCCCCCATGAGCCTGAATCGATGCATCAGACTGTCGAGAAGGGCATCAGTGCGCTTCTCGACAGTCTGTGGTGCGACTTGATGGAGTAGGATGCATCGATTCAAAGCGTCCCAGAGGACAATGCCTTCTTCATCCAGGAACTGCCTACATACTCTGGCCACATTGTCCTGCACCTAGAGGAACCCAAGGCCAACAACACTAGCGTGTACCCAAGAACCCATTGGCTAGCACGTGGATGTCAGTGTGACTCCTCAGACCATCACTCACCCAACGCCAAACCAGTCATGCTGGATGATATTGCTGGCAGCATAATGTTCACTACGGCGTCTTCAGATTCTATGTGAACCTCGTCACATCTGTGAAGAGAGCGGCTCTCCAAAAGCCTACCTCTCTGGCGAATGCCAATCAAGCTACACAGTGCTGGGCTGTGAGTACAGGTCCCACTTGAGGACGTTGGGCCCTCATGCCACCCTAATGTAGTCTGTTTCTGACAGTTTGGTCAGTTACATGCACACCAGTAGCCCGCTGGAGGTCATTTTGTATGGCTCTGGCAGTGCTCTTCCTGTTCCTCCTAGCGCAAATGAGAATATTTTCCGATCCAGCTGCTGGGTTGATGCGCTTCAACTGCCCTGTCCAGCTCTACTTGTGTAACAGCCCATCTCCAGGTATCTCCTCCATGCTCTTGAGACTGTACTAGGAGACGAAGTAAGCCTTCTTGTGGCAGCACATGTATGTGCCATCTAGGAGGAGATGGACTTCCTATGCAACCTGAATGGGCTGCAGGTTCCAAACTCATGCTGTTGCCTCTCCAGTGTACCTGTTCTCACATTCAAATTGCTTTATCTAAAGTTCCTTTGACTTGGTGTTTTACTGTGTTTATTATGGGTTCTCTTAATTTTTTCAACATTATTGTCCTCCAATGTAGGATGCTTATTTCAAAAGAACACAGCTTTGTTTTTTTCTAATTGTCTCTTTCAAACCGATCTGGGAATGTTTTGTATGATCATTTCTGTGACTAGGAATCATTGATTCTATCCTTTAATTTCTGCTTTTATATTTCTGTCCATGTGTTGATTTCCATTTGGGAACTGTGTCTCTATGGCTCTGGCATTTACCCAGGCTGTGTACACAGCTACACATAATCTGTATTTAAAAGCTTTACTGAAGGTGTCAGAACGTAATTATTTACAACCTCCATCTTACTATTGCTTACTTCAATTAACATTTATTTTCACCTTCAGTAAAGCAGACTTCTAGGAATCTTGTGAAGGGACACCACATTTTTCTTCATGAACCATCAAACCCACTCTGGTTTATGAAACAGGGTCTAATGCTTGACATACGATGAACACTTTTTGCAATAACCCCCGTATACTTCAACCCGTCCAATCCTTACTCAAAGGCCGCAAATACCCCCCTCATGCCTTCATAGAGATATCTCTGGATAGTTGACATGGGAAGGGAGGAAAGGAGGAGGGTGGAGTTGAGGAAGGTAACAGCACCACTTTTAATTCCCCAGCCTGCTGCGGGTCACACATTGTCCTTGCTGAGTGTCTAAGTACCAACACTAACCACTCTGCTCTTTCAATGTTTATTTAGTTGTCTCTCAGGAGAGTCTGGGAGTTCTGTCAGCCCAGATGATCAACGACCCTTCGTTTCAACATGGCAGCATGGCTCCACCTCACATATTACAATCTGAAGCTGCGATCCTCATCCTCCACTCTGTCTCTCCCCTCTCCATTCATTCTTAACTCATTCTCATACTCTATCATTATCTGTCTGCGTTGAAAAAAGAAGAAACAACTCTTTCAGATCAATATATAGTCCTTGGGTATTTGGATTCGTTCATTGGTTCTCTGAAATTTAATTTGCCAAGTTTTTAATTCAAAAAGTTGTTCAGCTCTGAACCAACAGCAGTATATTTGTCTATACCAAATTAACCAGACTGTCAGCAGGTCTGGCACGTTCATCCTGGAGAAATGTATTACTCTCATTTTGATAGTGATTGCTAGAAGTTCTATTAACATCTCTGTGGTATTATGTAATCAAACTGTCTCTTTTCATTTTACGAATAGGTTTTTCAGGGATTACATGAGCCAATTTCTTCCAGAATGAAACAAAATAGTCAGGTGATTGTGTTCAACATATGCACCATCATGAGCATAGTATTAGACTCCATTTCTGCCTGTGTCGCAACTGCATCAACTGTGATCACAGGGCTCTGAAAGGTGATGAGGTCAGCTAAACGCACCACCAGGAATGTGTTTTCTGCCTTCTGGGTTATTAACTGCCACAGGAACCACCATTGACTTCTGCCATTTGGGCCAAGTACTCTTTGTGGTTCTTATTCAACATGTGGATGTGGTGTGTGACTATGTGGGGAAAGTCTAGTGTGTGTATGTTAGCTTAGATTCAATACTGGAGGGATGGTGCTCAAACAGATTAACATTGACAATCTTTAATGAAGAAGCCTTTTGTTTAGCAATATAATGACCAAATGCTAGAAGGTGGATAAGGTTCTTATGAATACAGACTTGAGGCACTGGTACAAAATGTGATGTCTGCCATGCAGTAGTGGTCAGTAGCTTGGGTGGATGGGGTATTTTATTATTTTCAAGGCCTTCCTCTGACACTTCCTGATGTAGAGATCTTGAATGACCTCTCGCATTGCTTTTCCCACAACCCTCTGAAGCACCTTTTGATTGAGGGTATGCGGTTGCCATATCATGTGGAGATGAAGTCTGTCAGGTATTATTGATTGTGCAAGAGAAACTGGTAGAGGATCTGGAGGCCCATGCCAAAGCCTTTCCTCTTCTTTTTCATGTATGATGCTTTGAATATTGATGAACTTGTAAAGCAAGTTATCAAAAGTTCATGGAGAACAGAATATCCACCTACTATAGCAGCTACAGCATCTGACTAATAGCCGGTTCATAATTCTACTTGCATATTTTGACATCTGCAAAACATCAAAACTAGTGCAAGCAATTATCGGCCCACCACACTGTGGAAATATTGAGGCATTTCAAGCTCACACCTTTTACATTTTGAAAATAATCAAAATCATCCAAAGGAACATATTTGCAATCAAGACACATTCATTTTTTTTATAATTTTTTGGGGGCAATTCTGAATTTGTGAAAAACTGAAACGCTAAATCTATAGAATCAAATGATCCATCTTAAGTGTGATTAATTTTGGTACACAGTATCAGGGTGTACCAAAATTGGGCATGTTTGCATAGGTGTCCTGCTGAAATAAAATGCAATTTGGTTAGTGGTAGCTAAATGCTGAATCCCACTAAATGCTGCTTGCAGCTTAAATATAAATGCTGTTTAAAATGTTTTTTTGTTGGCTTTGTAATTAAAAGTAAAAGTAACAGTTCTTATAATGTGATGACATTATTTTAACCCACTGCATGGTTTAGGCAGAGACACAAGATTGTTGCTACTCTTGTGACAACACATATTTTAATTAGTGGGAATATTGACATTGGCTGTTGATGCGAGATTTGGATTTCTTGAATGATCAATTGCATGAATAAAAACTGGCCATTATTAATGGGTGTTGATTTGCAACAAATTACTTTTGACAATCAAAAAAAGTCTAACTGGATATAGGTATATGTATTTAATTACAAGTATTTCTGCAACAAGTTTGGTCTGGGTGCTCTTTAGTGTACAGAAATGGAACATGTGTTTTCATAATGTGATGTTAAAGCTTTCCTGGCAGATAAATATTTACAAATGTACATGGAAATAGGTAGTCACATACATAGTTCAGTACTTTAGTCTTTTGATTTTTAAGGGCAAGATTTTTGTTTTTGTGGTTCACTAACACTATATGTATCCAGTCACACAACTAAGAAAATAATAACTTCATTTTGCTTACTTTTCAATGTGTGTCTTCTATAGCAAACCTATTTTAATTAGAAAACCTCATGGACTGTTATGGCAGTGTCACGGCTGTGTTGTGCGGCAGAACCATACGAGGACATTGTATAAACAAAAGGTGATTTAATCCAAATAACATAAAAGACAAACTAACCCAAACTGTAAACGCTAAAAGCAAAGGTGCTGTACTAAACAACAAAACAGAACCTAAATAGTTTACAAAGAACATGTAGCGTATCCACTAGAAACAGGATTAAACAAAAGACAAACCGTGAAGTTGTGACATGCACAAACAATAAACCACACCGGGTGTGGTGAAAACCTAACCTAAGTAGGCTCCCCAATCAGAGTCAACTGAATGCAGCTGCTCTGACTGGGGAGCCCACAATGGCATGGAGATGGCTAGAGGCCTCTCCATGTGCCATGCCCTGAATGGGAGCCCCAAAGCATAGAGATGGCTAGGGGCCCGCATCCAGGACATGACGGAGCCCCCCCCCAAAGCGCGGCCTCCAGGCCGCAAGAGTCAAACAAGGGAGGGAGGGCGGGCAACGGCGGCGGTTCCGCAAGAGGACGGCCGCGGCGGCGGCTCCGGCGGGGGCGGCCGTGGCGGTGGCACCGCAGGGGGC
>JACXGK010000348.1:0-62405 GCA_016801125.1 Novumbra hubbsi
CGGCGGAGCCGCCGCCGCTGCCTCCCCCGGCGGAGCCGCCACCGCTGCCTCCCCCGGCGGAGCCGCCGCCGCTGCCGCCCCCGGCTATTTCCCTTATCTTAACCCCATAAGCGGTTTGAGGCACAGTGACCTCCTCATCCTCAACTCATCCTTGGCCCCCTCAGAAAACCCCCTAATGTAATAAAGGGTCAAAGACTGTAATGTCACCCTCTACCTGGTAGTAGTAGGATGTTTCATTTAGATGTTCTGAATGGCTACCTGTCATTGTCATTCGCTTAGGATTAGACTCATGGCAACTTAATGGAGGGGGGTTATTAATCACAGCAAAAGAACCCATACACTCAATCTCCATCCAGATCCGGGGAGATACGTTATAGCTGACAAATTGCCAGGAAGAAAACTAACGGGGAAACCACACACCGCTACAGAATGTCATTCTGTCCGTCATTTGATTCTCTAATACATTTTTTATTATATCACTCGGCCACAGAACAGAAATCCGTCTGGAACTCGTTAAGAAATATTATTGGTCTCACCATACTTACAATTAGAGTGGATGACAACTGAATAGTATGGAGGTGTGGAGGCCTATGAACCTATGAGAGCAGCAAGAAGAAAACAATTGAATACGAGCATTCTCATTGTTCCTTCAGTAGAACCAAATCTGAGAAATGTACATTTTCTTGGGGTTCATGGGAGCCCCTAATGGAAAAAACGAAATGGTCCACACATGCAACGTTAAAACTACACACACAAAAAACAACAATGTGAAAACATCAAATGACAGTGTGTAAGACTAGCATGCATTTTCCTTAGGGCCAAACCTCATTTAGGATTCAAAAATCTTATAAAATCTATAACCTATTTATTTGCCCCTAGCAACAAGAAAATATTTTGTCATGTCATGCTACATCACCAGAACTGTGTGAAACGATATGGCCACAGACTAATAGTACATTCATGGCCAAAAGTACTGGCACCCTTGTGTTTTACACAAAGAAATCTTTCGGAATCTATGAATGTATTTCTTTTAGTATGCAGTTGAACAAAGCCCTAGGATTTAATAATTCACTAAATCTTTTCTCATTCCACAAAGACATCCTAAAATGGCCCTGACCATATTAATAGCACCTTCTAGAAGTCGTTGAGAATATTTTTTTTTTTTTCAAGCCGGTGATTCTCTTTTATTTTGGAACTCATGTGGTGAGTTGAAAGCACCTGAAATTATGAAAATCACTAATTCAATCAGATTGTATAGAGAAAAATATCAATATCAAAATTGGCATGGAGAAAACAAAACAAAACAGAACGTCTAAGGAAGTCAGACACAAGATTGTAGCCAAGCATCAACAATCTCAAGATTAAAAATCCATTTATAGAGACCTTGATGTTCTGGTTTTCACTGTATGTAATGTTATCAAGCCCATGTCATTATCCCTGGACGTGGCCATAAGAAAAAGCAGTGCACAAATGGTGGAAAGGTACATTGATCAACTGCCACATCACAATATAACATACTGGTGAAGCTCCTTAGCATAATGAAAGCTTTGTTAAACAGGCATTATCAGCGAAGGATCTATTGGACAGGGAATGCAGCATGCGGAGCAATGCAACATGAGATTTTGCGGCAGAAAAAAAAATTATTTACTTAATATTTGTTTCTCAGCTACTGGGAGTTTTGCAAGTTTTTCACTCGCACATTATCAGTCCTTACATTGTAAGTAGAGGTCAACTGAGGTCTGCTGAATAGGTACTGGCCTGTCTGAATACTCTGGGCCAAATAGAGGTCTTGAAAATCGGTGATCCATGTTATGGGTATATATTAAGGAATTACATTAACAATGCTGATGACTTGTTCATTCCATCTTCATTAATAATTAGACATCAGCTTATTTTGTGTCCTACTAATTACTATCTTTATCAGCTTTGGAAAATCGATACCAGCAACATTTAAATGTAAGCATTGTACCTTTGGACTATTGTGTGATTATACTAAGGCATGTGGCACAATGTAGCTGCAATAGAAAGTGCATAAAATGTGTGTCACAGTACCTATTTGTTAAATGTTACTGTGAATGTGTTATGTCTTAACATGAAAGCCTGGGTCAGAATAATAATTAGCTTGCAGCCAAAACATTGTCAATAACCCACATGAAAGTGGATGCCACTAACAATATGTCCCAGTGAAACTAAATGTTCTGTTGACAACATGCTGTATTATTTTCTTGATTGGCAGCATGCTGTAGCAGCAGCCTATCAGAAGCTTGCTCATTAGGGCAGCCCATGTTGATCTCAGTTTCCTGCAGTAATAGAACTGACTGTAGCTTTGGAAGGGCTCCACATAGTGAGAAACCACCTAAAAATAAGGCCATGCCCCCAAATAATAAACAGCACCTCCTAATGAGAGCTTGATTTCGAACATCTTGGTAAAAAGAAATATATGGAGGCAATCATTCATTTGTAATATCACATGTTAAATATTATTTAAAATCATATTGTTTTGGATGAATACTGGAATATTAGACAACCCAACACAAAATGGCAATTTTAACCTAACCATTCTGTCTTGGAGAGGTGGGCTATTAGCGCATGAGGCCACCAGTATAGCTGGGGTTAAGTGGCTTGGGAGAAAAATATTTTTCTATTTGCCAGCCGCTGAATTTGATCTAGCAAACGTTTGCTACTTGCTTCCGGCAGGCTGCCATGTGACTTTCTCTGTTTCACAACTCCAGCCCTGACAAAAAGTATGGATATTGAAGTAGGGTAAATTACCCCTTAATTAGACAATAATGTTAAATATAGTCATATGAACAGATTGTTAAATAGCGATGCAACTAGTTTATTTATGAATATGAAAATACTATAGACTTTGTGGTGCAGCAGAAAGTACAGCTCAAAACCAGATTGTGAGTTCAAAACTTTGATTCATTAAACTTTGATTTGTTTTGCTCATCAGTGTACCGCTATGAAAAGTGTACCACTATCATTAGAAGTTTTCCAATACTAAGTGTTTTATAGCCATTGTTTCACATGCAATTTTTACAAAAACCTCCTTTCCTGTTGGGACACAAAGTTTTGTCATAGAAACCTACACGGGAATAACAAAATAACCCGCCTCTGGAATGTACATGACGTCATCCAAACGGTATAAAGCTTTATAACCGGTGAGCCTTACGTTTAATCTTGGTGATGCCCCTACACCTATCTTAGATTGTAAACAAACAATCTTTCACCGGCATTGTGACAGTTTGTGGACAGTCTTGACATGAGACATGACCCTTCTAACAGAGTTATCCTAACTGTTGATTCTCTTGCTTCTCCTTTATTCCTCGCAGGCCTCCAACTTTTTCTGGGGTCTCTGGGCCATCCTGCAAGCCAAATTCTCTACCATCAACTTTGACTTTGAGAGGTGAGTCTCCTGTCTAGACTGTGAGTCATCGGTCTTACCGGCCAATAATACTTTAATTTCTGAACAGAAAATGTTTTCCTGCCTCCTCTTTTGTTCCACGTCCCATTGTACCCGAAAACACCAGCCGTCACCCTGTGCTCGAGTTAATCACTATTGACACACGGCACCCTCCCCTCTGTGTGGCTTCTCCACCCGCTCTGAGGATCAGTGACAGGGGCCCCACCACTTTTCTCTCTGAACCCTGGAGGAAATGTGATCCAGCAGGAGCAGTTGGAACAGAGACAGTATTGTTCTAGTCTCATTGGTCCTCTCTGTCTGTCTCTCATCCTTGGTTCGGCTGTCTAGCCCCACTAAGCTCCAGGCACAAGTTGCCCCAAAGTACATAGCAAGGGTCAGGTTACACCCATATACCCCACGTTTAAGGTTAACCATAAAAAGGTGGAGAACAACGGAGTTAGCGCCCGCCGCTTATGGGTAAAGCTTGTCTCTGGAGCTTCCAGCTGAGAGCCTAAGTGAGGGGGAGAGAACTCTTTTTAAAGGTTGGTGCGGGGATGTCTTTCCATGCCCATTTTGCCATTGCGTTATCCCTTTAAGAAAATATAATTTCATATTTAATAACTTTGCTAAGTTGTTTCTCGCAATTAAGGTTTTTCTATAGGGAAGAGGAACTGTTCCATACCCAAAAAAGTCAGAAACAATGTTATTCAAAACAAAAAGATTAACAAATGTCACACAAAAATTATATTTTATGTGTTTTATTTCCATCCACCATGGGCAAGTTATCTTTAACAGCTCTTAGTCAGTTAACTTTAAACTGGCTAAAAATGTATGTTGGTAGTGTGAGCAAATGTACTGTATATAAAAAAAGAAAGACCTGAAATCATATTTGGTGTTTAACATGGTTTTCACATAATTAAGATGTGCTCCAATTGTGTTAATCAATTTATTTCATTTTGGCCGACTACTTTTATGAAGAGGAACAAGTGTTACAAAATCGCAACATACTCCTTTAAGCTAAATCACTGCCGACTACTCAACAAGTGACAGACGACTACTAGGCCTCACGCGTAACCAAAGACACATGTGCAATGTGACAATAGGGAGCCATAAGGGGAAAGCATGCACCCCACCCTTCCAGGCTCCCACCCTACTGTTGATACGGAATGCATTTATTTTTTTGTTTCATTTATGTCTGCGAGGCAGCGGTTGAGTTTGTGGACGTGTTGGCAAGACAGCGGTTATTCCATACTTCTAAAGCCAATTTTACTAAAGACATTATTCCGAGGAAATGAGCTGGAGGCCCACTGTTTGGAATTGGTGACGGGCACAAAAGCACATTGTGAAACCTCATACCTGCTTTTGAGTGTGTGTATTACTCTGCCTTTAGGAATACATACTAAATAGGAAGGGATATCAAATATACATACATCTATATAACTGAACTACTTAATAATGTTGAAGTTGAATGTAGGCATTTTTAATTCTACTTTATCAGGTCAAAAACAGACAACATAAGTTTTAACCATGTTATCTCTAGAGACATGTCTCAAATTACAAGAGATGTATGGATGGAATAAAAATGTATATTTGTAACCATTCACTCTTAACTAGAACTTCTCTGGTGGAAATTTATATTCCTTGTGGTCAGACTTCCTGCATATGTTTGCACTATTACAACAAAGCCAAAAGAACATGCAAAATATATTTTTCTGTGCAAATTAGTGCAAGAATAGCGGAGTACTACAAAAGTTTAATCATCACAAAACATGAACAATAATAAAAAAAGTATCAGCTTTACTCACAGTATTTACAGGAAATCTGATCATCTAAAACAGTTTAAACCTCTTTCAGAGAAGGATAAGACAATGTGAGGTGTCTTCCCTCTGACCTGGCTAAGGGGAAGACAGTGTGAGGGGTCTTTCCTCTGACCTGGCTAAGGATAAGACAATTTTTGGGGTCTTCCCTCTGACCTGGTTAAGGATAAGACAATGTGAGGGGTCTTCCCTCTGACCTGGCTAAGGGGAAGACAATGTGAGGGGTGTTTCCTCTGACCTGGCTAAGGATAAGACAATGTGAGGGGTGATTTCTCTGACCTGGCTAAGGGGAAGACAATGTGAGGGGTGTTTCCTCTGACCTGGCTAAGGATAAGACAATGTGAGGGGTCTTCCCTCTGATTGATCTCTAACCACTTTTTTTATTTACAATAGCAGCCACGTCTTCCAATGCAGAATACTTATGACTACTTTGGCAACTTTATATGGGTATTTTACAACCTGTGAGCGTTGATTGGGCAAAGACCGTAAGCTTATTTACATTAGTATAGTATGGGTCTGATTTATCAACAGAAGCATGCGTATGTGTTGCGTACGCCAGTTTGTTAATCCCCAAATAGTTTTTTTAACAAAATGGTTTAAATTCCACATGCCAGATTTTAGTTAGAAATGTACGTAAAATGTAAACATAAGGCACCAGGTCCAGCGTTTAGACACCATTGAACATCTAAGTTCTAAGTATCTAAGTTGTTACAGCAACCGCATAGTGTCCCTTGAGGAATTGATTGCCCGACTGATGTCTGACAACAAAAAATTGGTCGACGAGACTGACGAACAGGGTGATCAGAATCCCGGAGAAGTTGGGATTCATGGCAGATTGTTTTGCTGAAGTGTTGGTACCGCTCTTGTTCCTGAAAACGGACATTGGCCATCCCCCAGCGGCAGCACTAGGCCCAGGGTATTTATTGTTAGGTTCCATCATTTCCAGGACAAACCGAGACCAAGTATGTTTCCATGGTCACAAGGTGGTTATTTTCCCTGATGTGAAACGCAGCCTATACAAGAAGAAAGTAAAATTCTGTCTCCGTCTTCTTGTTGAACATGGTGGGAAAAGGCTGTACTCCGACCCTTGTGTTCTTGTTGTTTTTTGTATTTTCACATTTCTTTCACCACTTTCTCTGTTTTCTTTGCAAATGATCGGCCTGTTTTCTCAGCATTCTCCTTTCATTGTTTTATATGAATGTAGGAACTAGCGCTGGTATCACTGAGAGGAGCTCTCCTATAAGGTTTTTATCTTGGAATACCAAATTGAATACTCTTGTCAAGAGGTCTAGATTCATTTACTTGAAAAAGCTAAATTTGAACTTAGTTTTTCTGGATCACTTGAGGCTGCAAAACCCCAGGTTTCGTCAGGTCTTCCATTCACATGTTAACTCCAAAGCCAGAGTAGTCACAATTTTGATTGGGCATAGAATTCCTTTCTCAGCTACTGTATACTCTGATAATAGTGGGAGATTTAGTTGTAACGGACACCATCGTGCACACACCAGAGATTTTGGTAAATGTATACGCCCCCAAATTTGATGATGTTGTATTAACCAATGGGTTTTAGGGGAAATTCCCTTCTCCAAACAAGCATCTGCTCCAAAACAATTAATTAACAAGTAATCATCAAAGTATAACACCATGTCATTTAACTTCAGGAATATCAATACATCCAGTTAAGAAGCATAAACTATTGTAAATCAATGTCAACTGTTTTAGTGCAAATTTAAGTAACAACAGGTGCACTTGAGAGGTATTATCATCTTATTCTTTCTGACTTATTCTTCTCTAGTTTTGCATTTTGCTAGTATCCGTCACTACTGGTAGCATGAGGCAGTACCAGCAGCCCATTCAGATTGTACAGGTAGTCCTGCTCCTCCAGGATGGCACATTCATATGTGCTGTCACAAGAAGGTTTGCTGTGTCACCTAGTACAGTCTCAAAAGCATTGAGAAGACACCAGGAGGTGGGCCATTACACAAGAAAATTGGTATTTGGCAGTGAACTGCCATTAGGGCCCCCCTTTTCTTCACATATGAGAGCAGGTTCAGACTGAGCAAATGTGACAGATGTAAAATAGCCTGGAGACGCAGTGGTGAACGTTTTGCAACATCATCCAGCAGTTTGGTGGTGGGTTAGTGATGGTTTGGGGAGGCATATCCTTGGATGGTCTCAGAGACCTCCACATGCTAGCCAACGGCACCCTGACTGCTGTTAGGTACTGGGATTAAATTGGCCTTACGCTGGTGTAGTGTGCCCTGGGTTCCTTTGGATGCAGGACAATGCCTGGCCTCATGTGGCCGGAGTGTGTAGGCAGTTCCTGAATGACGAAGGCATTCATGTCATTGACTGGACCTTATGTTCCCTAGACCTGAATCGAATATTGAACCTTTAGGATGTTATGGATCGCCAAGTAACGCCTTAGACTTTCCAGGAGCTCACTAATGCCCTGATACAGGTTTGGGAAGAAAGTCTCCAGGACATAATCCACCGTCTCGAATAGAGCAAGCCCAGATGTTGTAGGAAGTGCATACAATCACTTGGAGGCAATACACACTACTCACATTATGAGCTGCCGTGATCAAGTTGGAACAGCCTGTGATTTTAATTGTTTACTTTGATTTAGGGTCAGTGTTTTAATCCATCCATCAGTTGGTGAATTTGGTTTCCATTGTCTGTCTTTAAGTCCTTTGTTTCTCAACAAATTACACAACGTACAGTAAAGATTTAGATCTTTAACATATTTTATTCATTGAGACTCATTGTGTGATTTAAGTGTTTCTTTAATTATTTTGGGCAGTATATTTGGTGGGGATCTGAATTGTGTTGTGGACCGAGATTTGGACCGCTCCAACCGCTCAAATTAGATTAAATCTATTTTCCTCTTGTGGGAATCTCTTAAAGCCTACCTACGTCATAATTATTTCCTACACCTCTAATGTGAACAAAGCTTGAAAGGCCAGGTTAACTTTCTATAGCCATCCTTAAACTAGATCACCAATATGCTCTGATGCCATCTCCAGAGCTGTAAAAGTGACGCTTGAACTTGCAGTATAAATTTAACCTCTTGTTTACTGAATATGCGGAAGAGCTGCTGTTGCTCTTCCATGGTACATATTATGAGCATGGTGACAGGGCGGGTCCTCTACTGACACACCAATTGAAATGCAGGGCTGCTTCTCGTCTAATTCCCCATATTAATTATTCTTCTTGTGGTTACATTTCAGACCCTAAGGTATCAACACCACATTTAAATATTTTAATTCATGTTTCTATTCCACGCTTCCTATTAGGAAGGCAGAATATCCTACTTCCTGCTTTTCATTCAGGCCCCTGAGCCTCCTTAATGTCGATGTGAAGGTGCTGGCTAAAGTGACACCAAAGCTTCTAGAGGAGGTCCTGCCTGAAATCATATAAGAGGAACAGACTGGCTGTATTAAAAGTAGACACACCTTTTTCAACATCTGTACGCTGTTCAATATTATTTACTCCAAACAATTCTCTACATTTCCTAAGGTGGTAATCTCCCTTCATGCAAAAAAAAGGAATTTGACGGAATTTAATGGGAATACCTTTATGCTGTTCTTTAGAAGTTTGGATTCGTAGAAAAATGTGCCTCATGGATCTGTCGCTTGTATACGTCTTCTCAGGCCAGGGTCTGTACTAATGACACCCATTCTGATTATTTTGCCCTTAAATGCGCAACCAGACAGGGTTGTCCTCTCTCCCCTTAGGTTTTTTTTCTTTGCTATTGTCGTGGAAAATGCAGTTCCAAACTCAAAAAAATGCAAGAACTTCTGAGGTTGAAAAATCAATTAGACTTTAATGAACCTCATCATAAAGCCGGGAAGTTTCTGCAGAAAAAAACGAAGTACAACTTTTGAACACACACATTTATACCATGTATAATGATGACCTCGTCTTTTAGTGTTCTTTGTTTCCAAGTGTGCTTATACTACCACTGAGTACATACTTGATTATATGAATAGATGTTGTTTAGCATTATTTATCAATACCTGTAGTTTTAATACATTTCTGGCTTATGAGTAGATGACATCTTATGGATTACTAAAATATTACTTCTATAATACTATGGTTACTTAATCGATTCCTTAGTGAAGTCATTATGTGGATATGTGAAACACCAAAATTCCCCTATACTATTGAGCAATTTTAGATATCTCATCTTGCATCTTCCTCTTTCCAGGGTGTCACGAGAAAGGGGGCAACATAGGCTTTATTTATTTTCTGATGATAATTTCTTTGTCAGTGGGCCAACGTACAAAATCAGCAGGGGATCAAAACCTTTTTCCTTTATGTTCGCACTGTGCCTAGACCTTATGAGCTAATAAGAATACATTTTTCACATTTTAAAAATTCATTGCTAATGTAGTTGTTTTTCTGTGTGGGTTAAATGTCTTGTGAGAGAAATGTAATAAAATTAAAAATGTATCTAAATAAAAATACAATAATAACAAACAAATGTGTTCTTAGTATGAAATATCAGCAAGTGACTTTTTCCCAGGCTCATTTCTGATACTGTCTTTTCATGCAGTGAGGGCCCAAACAGTTGCTGTCCTAGACCCTGGCATTTCTCAAGGCAGTCTTGGTGAAAAGTCATCAGATATATGGAGGGACATTACTTTGGATAAAGTTGCTTGATCGAACCGTAAATGTCTTTTGGATGAAATTTACTGTACTGTTTATGAGAAAGAATACCACACGTTAAACCATACTTTTTACTGTAATTGTGTCGATAACCTGTTAATATTTCCCTGTGAGTAAAAGCAGTTTAAATTATATCATAAGATAAAAAAAAAATTGTCAGAGACATTCAGGTCCAAAGCCTCAATCAAAGCTTATCACACAGCACTTTAATAAGATGTAACAGTCCTACTTTTCTCCCCTAAAGTCATTGGCACTCCAAACACTTCGTCGGCCAAAGGAACAATGGAAATTCATAAAATACTAAAAATAAGTTACAGTTTTACACTGAGTGCCCTGTCAATTAAAACAGCCAAGGTAAGATGCCAGCGAGGTTCACATTACTGTATATACTGAGACAGCATTGTCTCTATTTGCCATTCATCACCCTGTTTCAAAGATGAACACAATGGCCAAGGGCAAGAGCAGACACTGACTATAGACTTGTAAGTGTCTGGGTTAACTTTCAACATGGCGTTGGTGCAACTTCAAACAAAACAGCACTTTCCTCGGAAAGTTAAAGTCAAAGCAAATAATATAATGAAAGGCAAAGCAAACCAAAGCCAATGCTATTTTCTGCAAGGATTCAACATACCCTAACAAAACGTTAATCAGTGGAATCAATAAATCGGGTAACATATTGATTACAAACTCTGGTCTTAGTAGTTCAATTTGATTTCATATGATTTTCCCATAATCATTATATCCAAAGGAAACAAATGATGGTAATGGGACATGGTAGCTTCATGGGAATTTAATCAGCGTCAATGTCAGTTGGCTTGTTGTTTAGCAACAACTCCCATGTCCCACTAGTGACTGGCTTTCGTCATAGAATTTCCACTTTTTGAAGATAGTTGTTTTCTGTTCCTGGTCTGACTTTTTGTCAAAACAATCGCAAAAGCCTGTCTCTTTCAAATGGATTTTTCAACGTTTTGTTCAGGGACAAAGGACTGTTACACTTCACCTCAATGTACACCTCACCTTCTTGTGCCCTTTACATGAAGTCTGACAGATGGACAAAAGATTTGCAAAGCTAAAGCAGAGGAACTCAGTGGAGCACAACATTGACGCATGCATATCTAGGAGAACAAAGATGGAGCCATGACGACAGAAAATGAAAGAGCACTTAGCGCACTACATTAATCTTCAACAACGGTGTAATTGTCTGCTTTTCAGAGAGTTTGTTGTGTTTTTAAGATAATTTGTTAATGTTCAATGCATGGTTGTAATGTACCAATTAATCGATTTAGTGAAGTAGTAATCAACTGAGACAAAGTAACGCAGGTTCACTTTAACACTCAATTAGATTCTCTAGCATATTGCTGCACAATCCTAAGGTACATATATTTACAGCTGTACCTACTGTCCCTAGTGTGGAAAATTGATTTATTGTCCCATTTGATGGCTTCCATTGGAGGGCAATCTCCCCTACCACTGCTCTGGGGCATTGAGAGTTGATCGATCGTATGACCTGAGAGAAAGGGACACCAGCTTCCTTAGCTTTAAAGGAAAGCTAGGAGTGGGATATATGGTGAATTGCACAGCGTTGGAACATATATATATATATATATATATATATACAGAACTAGTAAAATGGTTTTCCCCTGTGAGAGGCCCCCTTACAAAATCTCTAGGGCCTGCAAAAAGCAAGGGCGGACCCTGATTGTACCAATATTTGTACACATTATTTGGATTTCATCACTCTTATTTCTCCAAATCAATTAGGCAGTGAAACATTTTCTTACTGTTTTGTGTCGAGACATCTGTTTGCATAGACAGCTCCTTTCACTTGTTTCATCGCATTCTCTCTCTCAATCATTACTGACATTCAACCTAATTCTACCTGATCTTTCACCGTTCATTTCTGTCGCTAATCACTCCCTGTGTAATTATGCATGTTTTTCCTCTGCCGCAGTCTTCCCTTCGAAATGAAAGGCGTAGAATGAGGAAGAGGTGAAGTGACTTCACTTAATTGCTTCCTTCTCCATGCCTGAAACAAGTTACTTATATGTGGCCTCATCGAAATAAGTTTGTGATAATTGTTATCAAATATATAAAGAACCCTCCATCCAAAAAAGCAAGCACTATGGCAACATACTACATTTGTGTTGATGAGAAGATCTCTAAACTGAATTCAGAACATCGTTAAATAGAGCCTAAAAAGAGAATACAGTTTCTAATTCTTCATATACACACACACATATCGCAGATCAATTTGGAAGTTCAACAATAAAAAACCTTCTCTTCTCTTTGCTTATCTGAAAGTAAATCCAACATTTTAAAACTCATTGGTGTTCAAGTGAACATTTTCTTTGAATGAGCACCAGATGTGCAATTTCTTATTTGTTTTATGCCATCAGAGAGCTTAGCTCATACTTTAAGGGGGGTATTTTAATTTATTTAGCCTATAGTAAAATGTTGACAGAAAACAAATGTTTTTTTATTTTGCAATTATCTCTAGGGTACAAAAGTTTGACTTTCTGTATAGGGTTTTCCATAAATCCTTATTGGAGAGTTGCAGAAATCCTTATGGGCTTTCTTTCCCTCTGTCTGCAGGTACGCAATGGCCCGATTCAAACACTACTTCGAGAAGAAGGATGAATACTTTGGATTGACTGTGAGTTAGAAACTCAGAGCCTGAAGAAATTTCTCAGAATTTCATGAGAATTTTTGTTTTGTATGTTGAGATTTTGCAAACAAATTACAGAAAATATAACCCTCTGAATTTCCTGAATATGTATACTTGATTGTTATTCAATTCCTTTTGCAAAATTCTCACTGTCCTCCAAATAAGTGTTTGACCACATTAAGTATGGAGATGAATGCATTTGGCAAATGGAGATTCCTTCCAGGCCAGAAAGACGTTAATTGTTCGTGCATTTAGCCAAGTTACCCAAAGCCACAAGAACGAAGAATGATCATTAAAACCATAAGCAGCTTATTTGCAGGCTTATTCAATATTTAACTGGGTTGGGGAAAAAAAGAAAAAATACACTGGTGTCACTGGCATTGTTTCCACATCAGTGTTATATTATTTCAAGATGGTATAATCAGCTCTGCTTTCATTGTTGTAATAGAGATTTGCGCTTTCCTGATTTCTCCCATATGAATGCTAGACAGAGACATTGCTTGTACATACTGTAGCTGTGGTTGTGCCGTACTGCATTTCATTACAAATAATTACAACTGTATGAAACATAGAAATAAGTGTTGTTTATTTATTCTTTCCCTTCCTAGCTATAGGACAGGGGTGGCCAACCAGTCAGAGACCAAGAGACACATTTTTTACTGTGTTACCGCAAAAAACCACATCATACACATGGGCACACATGAACCTCACCCCATCCCTTCCTCACACACACACACATACCTTTGCTCAGTCAGATTTATTGTCAGTCTAAATGTCACACACCAACATGATAATGACAGAAATTGACTCCTAAAGTACTAAGACCACAGGCCAGTCATTTTCAACAATGAACATTGTGTGCACTGTCTCACACAGACAAACTCTCAGTTCAACCAAGTCCACAAACAAAAATATAGTAATTTACAATAGCGTTTTTCTTTTACTATGCATGTTACTTAGTGGGACTTCTGGCATTCCTTGCCTTGAACAATCCTCTTCAAATCTGGCTTCCGTTATTGCCACTCGAAGCAATTCTTTCACATGGGTGTCAGACAGGACAGATTTCACGTGTTTCAGGGTAGAAAATACAGACTCGCAGACGTATGTTCACCCAAACATTGACAGTATCTTAAGCGCAGCCCGTTTGACATTGGGGTATTTTTCCATTGGCACACTTTTCCAGAACTCAATGGTCCCTTCCCTTAAAGCAGGTTTCAGTTGGTCCTCCTCACAAAGATCGATCATCTCCAACTCAGCCACAGCCTCATCTGTGACTAGCGAGGCTTTCAAACAGTCTGTCTCAGCATTAAATGGGTCGACGAGGAACGTAATCTGTGGCCTTTTCAGTTGTAGAACACAGAACCGGGCCTCAAAGCTTTCGTGCAGCTTTTCAACCAGTGTTGCATATCTGGCTCTTTGCTTATTCAGGGCGGCGCTGGTGACTTGCCCGCTGGCTTTTAGCAGAGTGGGAAAATGCGTTAAATCTCCCTTTTGAATATGCGCCTTGAACAGCTTCAGTTTGTTGACAAACGCAAACACACTTTGCACCAGGTCAGGCAGCATTTTTAACTTACCCTGCAAGGTCAGGTTCAGGCTGTCCAAGTGACACAGCATGTCGACCAAAAAGGCCAGATCCATAATCCACTCGAGGTCCGAGAGTTTGGATAGTCCTTGTCCTTCTCTTCCATGAACAGTTTCACGGCATCCAAAAGCTGAAAGAAGCGAGAGAGTACCTGGCCTTTTGATAGCCACCTGCAGTGCAGCGGCAGTTCACCTGGAAGCCCTTGGTCTAGCTCAGCAATGAGATTCTTGAATTGCCGGTGGTTAAGCGCATGTAGTGATTCCATCAAAGGCTTCATGACGTGAAATGTTTGGTCAGCTTTGCACAGCCCCACAAGCCCGTTCACAGATCCGATCATGGCTGGCGCTCCATCCGTGGCTATTTTAGTTAGTTTTGGTATGGGCAGATTTGCTTTCGCAAATGCAGCCATCATTGTTTCTTTCACATCTATGCCACAGGTTCGGTCTTTTAATGGCACAATATCAAGGATTTCTTCTTTGATCAATCGTTTGACACAGACCGTGCAAGTATTGCCAAATGAGGCTTGTCTTGGATGTCACAACTCTCATCCAATGCGACACTAAAATACTCACATGCTTGAAGGTTAGAGTGCAACTGTGATTCAATAGCGGTGTTAATGTCCAATATTCTGTGTTCAACAGTGTGGCGGGACAGTTGGACGTCTGATACCATTTGTTTTAGTTTGTCGTTTTCAGGAGATAAGATTTCAACAACGTCACCAAGGCATTTTTTTATGAACTGGCACTGAAGATTTGAAGCTTTGAAGTGCGCTAATGACGCCTGACATATAAGGCAGAATGGCTTGCCATTACGTTTAACAAAAAAATATAAGCTCTCCCACTCTGTTAAAAACGTCCTGTGTTCGTCTTCATATTTTCGTTTTCCTGCCATTTTGAGAGTGAACTTGACACAAATTGTTTACTCAAATGTTTTGCTCCTACTGGGATACTTTGAGGTATTTTCATCCCACGAAAATACCATACTGAACTCAAGCGAAGCGAACACACACATAAAAAAAAACACAAATACAAACGTTGATATGAACGTAAGAGACGCATGAAACCGGGCAAAGTGCCGCATGCGGCTCGGGAGCCGCGGGTTGGCCAGGCCTGCTATAGGAGGTCTATGGTTTCATCTCGGAATACGATGTACTATACATATTATGATCTACAAATAGTATTCAGCATTGTATACATCTACCCTAGAACTCTTAACCAGAGTGAAACATGAGACAATAAATCCCACATATTCAAAGTAGGGAATCATTCATAACAAAGAACAACATGCCTCCATACCAACATGTATTGGACATACTGTAGTTGTGGGTTTGTTCTTTAATTTGCTGACTGATAACACCAAGGGCAGACTTGGTGAGCAGATGCATGGGTTAGTGGAGACCTGACTGACCAGAACTAATTCAAACATGGAAACGAGGTTGAGACAAAATGGACACAAAAATTTTGACACAGAAGGTCAATAACATTAGCAACAAAATGTCAAAAACAATGAAGTCCGTAAAAGAAAGGTACAGTGTCTTCGGAAAGTCAAGCCAATTAACTTCAGATGTTTTGTTGTGTTATAATATTAATTAATAAAATCTAAGCTAGGTGTTTGCCATTAATCTAAACACAAAACCCCATCATGGCAAACCCAAAACACACTTTTAAAGCCAATATGTGAAAATATTATTTCAAATAATATTTGATCTTGAAAAATGCCCATGTCATCATGTGATCATCCTTGAGATGTCTCTAGAACTTGATTGGAGTCTACCAGTGACAAAACTAATTGATTGGAGTTTGATTGGATTTTGAGTAGGAAAAACATGTCAAAACAAATGCAATTTTCTCCTGCTTTTCTTCCATATTCTACCACGCTGCAAACTAGCATATAAAACAAAAGACGTCTGACAGGTAATTAAAACAAGTCTGAACAGAAAGTGGGGTTTTAAAATTTGAGATCATATACAATTCTTTCCTAGCAAACTAGCCACATTGTAGCACATGGAGATTTGTGATACAATTATCAATAATTAAGCTGTTAGGGTTTGTTTTTTCAGTCAAACACGTCAATGTAGATTAAAAACACATCTTGCTGAAGCCAAAATCTCCTCTCCTCTCCTCAAAATATACTAGCCGAAACAAATGGGCATGGGGATAATATCATAAATGTCATTATTTTTTAGTTCTGCTTCTGATCCATCATATAGCTAGCTTGACCAACTTTTGGTTTCAAACTCATCCACACATTTTGACCATCATAATCTCTAACGTTATTATCTAGCTAGCTAGCTACCTATCAGTAAACAGTGATTCTCCTTGCTGCTGGGACAGTAAGTGGCACTCAAGTTTTGGAACTGCATCAGGCTTCAGAACAATGAACTTTCCATATACTATTTTATTTTGCATCAGGTTTTGCGAGCACCGATCTAACTAATTATCTTAAATTGCTTGCTGAATCTGGGAATGAAAGGTAATGGGCTGAACACATTCATATTTGCACAGGAAGTGAAAATATACAAGGCAAATAATAAGATATATTAAAATGAGACGACAACACAACGTTAAGTCTTCCAAGCAAGATCAAAACATACCGATTCAAGACACAGATTACATTTTTATATAGATTATTCATACATTGGTAATACGAAATACAACTGTTTTAGCTCTAATGTTGATTAAATTCAGAAAGAGTACACATTTCTTTACATACACTTTTTTTGGTTTTATCTTTGCAACCCTGTCTAGAAGGTATCCTGGAGTCGCCCTTTTACTGTTGACGTTGAGACTTTGCTTAAGGGAGAGTAGAAGAGAGTAGGTCTCAAACTTAAACCTCTGCTAATGTTATGCAGCAAAGCCTTTTATATACTATACAGTCATAGGTTGAGTTACCACTTCCATGAGGTTTAGAGGAACCTACCCATGCTATTGCTGTTTTATTATTTAAAGGCCCAAAAATTATTGCCTTTCAATAATACAGAACAAGCTATTAATCGTAGTCTCAATTTATCAAGAAAAACTTTGCACTACTCTGGCACGAGTACGTTTGTACACAGCGTCATGCATTTTACGGTATTTACATTTCATTATCAGTGTGATGGTTAGGTAAGGAGTGGACCAAAACGCAGATAGGCGATCGTCAATAGGTTTTATTTCACCTATCTAGTTGCGGTAGAGTGCAACAACGTCTAAGTTTAGAGGGCAAAATAAGGAGGCAGTGAAACACAGTCACTGAAATAGTACCACGGTACTGACAGTCAACAGTTAGACAATAACGAACGCAGAGACAAGACACATGAGGGATTATATACACAGTTAATGAGCCACAGGTGCAGGGAATCAGGGAGGGATGCGTTCACAGGACATGGGGAACAAGACAAACACGGACGGTGGTGCCTAGAAGGCCGGCGACGTCGAACGCCGGGGGGCTACGCGAACAGGGGAGCGGCCACCGCTAGGTGGAGACGTGACACTCAGGCAAATTGTAACTAAAGTACTATGAGTTATACGGACCCATCCTGTTTGTCTTAACTGTCTTATATAGCAAAAGTGTTTTGATGTTATTAGCAATATTTTATTTTGTATTCCTATGGGTTTTCGCCTTCGTCTCATTTGAATCATTTGACCAATTTTTTTGGAGGGAGAGGGTACAGAGAGATGAATGGAAATGCGGATGAAGGGGACAGTCTGTTTAGTATATTCAGTTTGTGCTGAATAGCATTATCCTATTTGTCCTATTTCTAGGTATTTCGTCACCTAGGTTAAGATGAGCAGAGAAAAGTACAAACATTTAATGAAGATCTTCTCCAGCGTGTTTGGGAACTCAGACTGGGGTGAAGGTTCTCCTTCCAATAGGAGAATGATACTAAGCACACAGCTAAGACAACGCAGGGATGGCTTTGGGATACATTTCTGAATGTCCTTAAAAGGCCCAGCCAGAACTTGAACAGAATGGAACAACTCTGGAGAGACCTGAAAATGTCTGTGCTGCGACATTCCCCAACTAACCTGACAGAGCTTGAGAGGATATGCAGAGATAAATGGAAGAAACAACCAAATACAGGAGATCTGAGCTTGTATAATACCAGTGGCAAAGGCGTTTCAACAAAGTACTGAGTGAAAGGGCTAAATACTTAAATAGGACATTTCCTTATTTCATTTTTTTTGTGTATAGATTCATGAGGGGAAAAAATGCAATAGGTTTTATAAATATTTTAACGAAATGTGAAAAAAGTCAAAAAGTCTGAGTACTTTCTTAATGCAACTGTAAATGGACTCCTGACAAGATTCTATGCATACCCAATTCTAATCTGCTGTGAGAGCATGTTTAGAGAGTAATATGGTAACAGAATCAAAGTAATGAAACAAAAATTAACTCTACCGTATTCTATCAGAGGTGCCTAATCTATACTATACCAGAAATAATGGATATGAATGCCATTCTAATCCGTGTATCCTTGACATTATTTCAGCTGCACGAGTATGGGCAGCATTTATTTGTAAAAAAATATGTTATTATTCTTCTACGTGATTGGGTGGCATTATCGGACTTGACTCCAGAAAGAGTATAAGCAGAAGGGATCAGCCAATGAAGTAGGAAATCCCAGCCAGTTGTCTTTAATAAAATGGTGGACACTTTTAATGGTCAAAAATGGGTTATTAATGTTTTGTACCATAGGTCTTGGTCATATGGCAATGTATTTCTTTACATCTTTGGAAATACATTTACACTAAATTCTACTGGTCAAGGCTGTAATAATACCTTTGAGTCGCACAATCTGACAGGTTTTCAAAGAGACATTGATTGAATATAAGATATTTAATTAATGAACTGAGCATGTGAAAGCAACCAAGGACTTTGATTCAAGAACGGGGAAATTTGCCTTTTGTCCAGTGACCATTTTCCTTTGAATGTTTCCTTTTTTATTTTAATTAAAAGGTTTGATGTACAGAATTCTATGGGCATTGCTAAAGCCTGTCTCACAAAGGCAATGTTTCAACACTTTCTTTTATTTTTGTGACTTTGCAATCTCCAAGGTTGAAACTTGTTTTTTGGTTTTTTTTCCTAAATTGAACTTTGCTTTCAGTACGTTAGTACTGTATTGCCTGATTGCATGGTAAGCTTCTTTTTTGTAACTTCTTGTTACCCCCCTTTTCATCTTATTAAAATGTATCTTTCACAACCCAGAACTGACATGGGTCAACATTTTTAAGGGGCTCCCTCACTTACCTTACTGGAGTAATTTGTAATTGAATTCTTTAACATATTTATTGGAGTGAAGATGTATTCTCTTTTTCATTTAGTCCTCTGTAATAAAGCTCTGGTTTGCCCAGATGAGGGACTCTACATACTGTAGAGGATATTACGTTAATGTTGCAGGTTCCCCTTCTTCCTACCTAGACCGTGCCACAGCGTTGACTCTTTATCTGATTTCTAGGACTTGGCACAATCTTGTTCATTTGTGACATACAAAATGTGACTATTTAAAGCAAAAGCACAACACAATGAGGTTCGGCATAATATAAAAATATAAACAAAATACAGGCAGGCGACTAGCTAGCAAAATGTGTCCACTGTCAAAGTTTGCTACCCGCCTCTGAAGTGGCAGCCAAGAGGTGGGACAGGCAAAATCTTTCAAATTGTATGGTTGCATGCATGATCATGGTTAGGCGGACAAACAAATCAAAACTACCGTACATTTCCATACATTTGGGTATAACATTTCAGTTGAAATTCTTGTTTTCCTTCTTTTTCGTAAAAAAGTCTTTACAACAAGGATTTCAGTAAAACCTAGAACAAAATGTGTGACCCTATTTGGATCTCAGAACTGATAGTTGTTTTGGTCTTTAATTATAATGCTGGAAAAAATAAATCTAATGATACAGCATTGGCTTATAGTGCGTAGGAGTGCATGACAAGACCTCCTATTATTACGAACTCCCTCAACAGATACCAACTACCTTTGATGCCTCATCAGGCCGAAAGAGCCTCCAAGATGTTTGAAGAGACTGCCTTTGTAATAATGTTTTATAATTCTCTTAATCTGACGCAAAAAGTGGTGAGAAAAAAGTACCATACATTTACAATTATTTTTCTAAATAAAAAAGTAAATCGTGCCTTAAGGGTCCATCTTAAGAAGACTCTTTTAAAGGATCACTAAATAGTAGAGCGTGTGATTATGGCACAGTTCCTACATGTTACCATGGAAAAATAAGGTACATTAAAGTGTGTAATTAAAAGTCAATGAGTCCCTGTGCCCACATGAAAGTTTTTTCTTTTTTCCCCCACAATGTCTTTTATATGTTTGCTTTGCCCGCATGGTTACCTTCATATTGACGTTTTTACAATGTTCTTTCCAGGACAACCAGGGCTAAAAGCAGATTGAACTGTTGTATGTTTGAGGTTCAGAGACAAAATATCTGAAGTACAGAAAAGGTTTAGTCTGAAATCTATAACTGACAAGTCAGTGTAATGCGTGTGGAGTTTGTAGCCTCTAATATGCAAGCTTGATACAACAACTATATGCCCTTTGATCTCATAAGATATATGATTAGAGAGCTACATACTAAATACTATTGACTATTTACTGTCATAGAATCACACATGGTTCATCAATATTATTTAATAGTTTATTGCTGAAACCATTTCGACACTACTGATTTTCAGATACTGCACCCCTCACATGAAAAGGTTCCAATTTAAACACTCTTAAATCCCAATAATGGCTGGTATTTACGGATGTGGAAGATAAATCCACTGCTACAACTAAAGTCAGATGCGTAAATACATGTTTTAAAAGTGGTTTAATTAATAAAGGTAATGACATGGGACCCATGATTAACATCTGCATATTAGAATGTCAGTCTTCCTCCCTGGGCCATAATAACTGGAGAAAGATGAGAGTACAGCTCTTTTCTATCTGCCTTTTTAAAATGATTCATTTCAAGATGGTTCTGAAGTGGCATGTAAAGAAAATGTAAAGAAAATCTCATTATATCTCCAATCGAGGCACCAGGTAAAAACGTGGTTCCTCACTCGGGTTTAGGTACGTTTGTATGTATATATCAAATGTAGTCTGCTCAAAATACTTTCATTTATTATTTTATACATATTAAAATATTTATTATTTATATTGTTTGTCAGGACAATGTAAGAACAGAGTTGGAAAACCAGAGAGGATAGGAGAGGGAAGTCAAAGGTCAGCTGGAGGAATTAAACGCGTGCCAGGATCAGCGGCTTAGAACGGCCATTTTACTTAACACTTTATGACTCTTCCTGGTGTACCGTGATGTGAGTCATACAAAAGAAAATCATACTCACAGTATTTCTTCTTAAGTGGTGGACAGAATCTGGAAATGTAATTCTTGGTTGTGTTCATTAGGGCAAGCCATGGAAAACAGTCAAATAGAAAACATAAATAAGCCTTCCTCGGTTGTCCCAGTTGTCTGACCGTTTAAAGACATTTTCTTCCTGTTGGTGCCTAATGAAAACAACTCAGTTCTATCCCAGTTAGGACTACAACTCTCTCCTAACTGTGTAGTCAGCTGAGGACATTCCATTGTAGGTGCAGAGCAATGGGAAAATGTTAATGACCATTAGCACAAACATCCACCAGTTGGTGCTAACACTAATCTTGGTTACCCAGAAATAAAATTATCTAGCAAAAGTCATTTCCTGATTTTCTTCTGTAGGGCAATTGTGTTAACATTGGCTATGACGTGTCTTAGGTTGGATGTTTCGGAGGTTATAATTATTACCTTTCTTCTAGGAACGAAAGAAATCTCTTACCACAAACAAACAAACAAAACTATTCTTATAATTATTTTATTGTTCCATATTTATGCTTTGGGAAATGTTGAATAGGGTCTGAGGAATTTAATAATTTCTTATTATATAATATCAAAATAATTAAGGTTCAGAAGTCTCACTTTCTCAACCACCTCTGCTCTACACTCTCCCTAGAGATCAATGTATATCAGAAGAAACCACTTGCAATGTTTCCCCAGTACTGATACATTTTAAATAAATGATTATTATATAAATGTGGGCCTAAATATAAATGTGGGCCTAAAATTGTTCAGTAATTCACTTAACATAAGGAACAAATGGATGTATTAATTGTGCAGACTAATGTCCCTGTGGGTAGAAATCCTCTGTGCTCTCACACATGCAGTTGCTCAAATGATCTGTTTCTATTTATCCAGCATTCAGCAAACTATACATCCTATTAAAAAAACACTAAAGGAAGGGAAATGTTCATTACTATGACTTATTTAACGACATTAAGACTGCGATGACACAATATAATTTCAAGGAATCTCGTCTCCTGGGAGCCAAACGCAAACACACAGGCAACAATGTGACAAACTTCCCGGCGCCTGTCTTAGGGTGACGCTACAGTCAATTTGGGAATTACAATAAGATTTATTGTGCGGCTGCATATGGCAGAATTTTCCATCTCCCGCTGGAGGGCTGGGACTATGCAGCGAGCACCGGCGCCACACACACACACACCACAGCGTGGTGAGAATGTGTGACGCCTACACGCACACCACCACGCGCCGTCACAAATGCTCACACACAAAAGATCTCATGATAAAGGAAGACAACAGTAAGCCACATTGAAATCGGTTCTCGGAAAAATCTGAATAAAAAGGGTTAATCGACCATGTTAATGGACGGGGGACACTGACAAAAGACGCTACACAACCGGATGAAAGAACAATTTAACTATTGGAAATATTGTTAAGCTTATGTAAGGGGAAAGTACCTTTTAATCAAGAAATGTCTCACCAATTCCCTAACCTCAATTCATAAAGCCTGTTTCTTTTATTTCTCACAAAATATCGACCGAATGAAGATCCTTTATGTGGCTGGTTAATTCTCAGTAAAATGC
This sequence comes from Novumbra hubbsi, assembly GCA_016801125.1. Classification (NCBI taxonomy): domain Eukaryota; kingdom Metazoa; phylum Chordata; class Actinopteri; order Esociformes; family Umbridae; genus Novumbra; species Novumbra hubbsi. Next base: position 23,038 of record JACXGK010000348.1, read on the forward strand.
CTGTAAGTTCAGAATTGGCCTGAGCTAAAATTACTAAAGCCAGTTGTTGCAACTAACATTCTTTTGTTTGTGTTATATATTTGGGGGGGTTATAATGACTAACTAAAAACAATTCCCAACAGTACATGAGAAAATGTGTTCACATTTGACTTAATACTCAATGATTAGATGATGAATTTGTAAGGAAATCTCAGTCTTTATTTTTTTTTCTGATTGTCTTTCTCACCAAGTCATACTAACACTTTTAGAGCCAACACCGGCTAATAAATACAATGAAATGTTAAAGCGTACAATTGAATTTCAAATACAATACTCAACACAAAAAGTGTGAACAGGTAAAATGTTCTGCTTCTGTAGGTCAAAACAGATTGGTGGTCTGAGTGACCTTTGAACTTGTATCAAGGGTCAGAGCACCTCAGGCAGCACTGGAGCTAAAACAACAATTTCTGCCTATATAATAAACATGTTACTAAACTGGACATTTTCTCAAATCTGTGACGTGTTCCAAACATTAAGTCCAAACAGCTGACGTTTTGTTTGTCAACATTTTGTCATTGTTGTTTTCCTAACAACAACTTCACATTAGACAGTACTGAAAAAATACAATTGATATCCAGTGCTTGTGTTGCTAATAACACTTAAAACAATGTATATGCATGAGGCGAACAGTACAACTTTACTGTTTTCTGTAACGCGAGCAGAATCAATCTATAGTACCAAAAAAAGTTATTTTCCAACCTGCAAAATATCTGTCAACATGGTCATGAAGAGTTACAAATCACATACAAATCAACCAGCAAACAGAGTAACCCTAACCCGCCTAAAAAAGAGGTTGTAAAAAGCAAGTGGAGATGAGCATATGATTACAGGACTATGGGTATGACCTTACAAAACAAGTGAAGGGTTTAATTGACTTGAAATATTTGTTTCAAAATATACATGCACTGCAGAACAAAACATACCTTTTTGAAATGTTAGAGGTAAAATTGACCAAGTTTATTTTTTTTTTCCTTTTTCTTTTAATGACAAAGTACCAATGTAAAAAAAAAAAAACATTTGTATTTTGAAAACCACCCCTGACAACATTATTGTAAACGGATCAATTTACAGACACAAATCTGATCTGCTGTACCTACAGTATAGATATAACAAAGAAAAAAACATACTTTTAAAAACTCTAAATACATGGTGGCCCTTTCCTATAAATTACTGCTGGGACCGCTCTTTTGTAGTTTTCTGCAATTCTGAATGCCCATAGAACTCACTATGAAAATTCAACTTTAAGACTTATTGAGCCTATTAAGATCTAATGTGTCTTAACATATGCTGAGTCTATAGAACACATGTTATATTCACAACCTCTAGACACAACTTTTTCTCAGGGAACCAAATGCATTTGAAACTACTGATGAGTTGTATTCTTTTTGGGCCCTACGAGTTATTGTTACACTAAGGGACAAGTTTGGGATTTTACTAATTACTTAACCCTCAATATAAGAAGACATGGGCTTATGTGGCCTTTGTAACCAAGTAGGAGGCGGGATTCTACCAGTTAAGAAGTTGTAAATACCAGTTGGATGCAATCAAATGCTTTTGAGAACTCATGGAGAAATAAACTAAACATACAGCTATCAGCTGCTTGTAAACAAATTCTAGAGTTAAGAAAACATTAATAGGTAGCTTTTTCATGAATAATGTCTTGCGGTAACATTTAACTGCCATTCATGCTCTTATGAAGGTAATTTCCTTCACAGATGTAAGAGGTCAGCTTGTGGGAAAAGTTGGATCTCAGGGATGATAGAGGAGCTTTCTTCTGGTTATTACCAGTTGCAGGGCTGTTCTAGTGGATTTTTCCCAGTTACTACAAAGTTACAAACACAGCTTGAGAAGGGAGATGGAGACGCTTCATGCTCAAACACAGAGTTAGATAGAGGACTCCAGATGATGTAGCCATTTTAGTATGGACCTTGCCACAGAGTTAAATAAAACAGTCCAGATGGATGTAGCTCCTTTTAACACCTCCGTTGCCACATAGTTAGAGAGAGAACTCCAGATGGATGTAGCCCATTTTAGTATGGAATTTGCCACTGAGTTAAATAGAGGACCAGCTGGACATCCATTTTAGCATGGATGTAGCCATTAAGGGCTTACATACGCCATGTTAAGGTGAGAATTTCTATGATTTGGAAGTGTTAACAAATAACATTCCCTCTTTTTATTTGGTTTACTATGGCTTCTAAATGGGTTTAAGCCATATTACAACCACAATAAATAAACAGCGGTACTGAGTTTGCATAGCAATTTAAAAAAATATTTCTGACTGATGTTCTAGAGACGTGACCTATCCGTTCCCTTCAACGTTCCCCTCGGAGCGGCCGCTCAGCTCTCATCACTCAATCTGTGATTACACTGCCAGTCATACTGCACGTAAAATACAGTTTGAACAAACTCTGTTCTCTGTTGTAATAATATTCTATTGCAAACATCAGCGACAACGCAGTTGAGCGATTTCATGTTATTTCTTTAGGTGGGGAGTTAGCCTACAAGAAGCTATTTAATATGCAGCATGTCAAAGAAATACTACATGGACAGACTGCATCAGCGATTTAATGTGCAAACGTATCCTATTGGGAGGCAGTTATTTTTCAGCACCACTGACTAGTACGGCAGTATACCTAAAATGATGAAGTCATCATATCTAAACACTGATCGTTTTGACCAATGCAACGTACAGACTGCACCTTTGGTAGGGCAATAACAGATGTGTGGCCTTCATAGTATATCTGTGGAATGTTCACTCAAATCGCCGCCAGATTTGAGTTATTCAAAAAGTAGGGGACGTAAGGAGCATGTTCACGTTGATCCAAGTGGTTGTGGGTTCAGAAGACGGTAAATTGTAAAGAGGTTTCCAGAGGCTTGGGACGGCTCAAAACTTGTTGTCCGCAGCTACAGTCGTTTATAACTAACAGAAGATTTGGTTTAGGTCTCCAGCACTGCAGGGGGAGGGAAATCACCAGATAGAGCTTTCACACTTGTTTTAAAAACAATGGCTGTTTCCAAATAGCGAGAGCGTCGATGCAAGTCCTCTTTTTAAATCTATTGGCGAAACATCCTCAGACAGATCTCTACAACGGACCAGAGGGGGACAGACGTGCGAGTTATTACCCAATAGACATGGCCCTGCAACAGCCCACACATAGTCCATGAGCACTGAGCCTTCCACCTATGGTCCACTGAAAGGAGTGGAGTGGGAGTGGCCTCCTTATATGGATGCATCAGCAGAAAAAACTGACTGTATAAGACTTTTTGCAGCATTGAAATTAAGACTATAATATTTCAGAGGGATGTGAATGTAGGTTTGGCACATTTGAGAGAAAAAACTGTACAATATCATGGAAAATAATTATAATAATAGTACTAATTATAATATGAATAATAATAAAAGGGAATTTTCTTCCTGTTTCATTGTCAGTCTGAACATTCCTACTGCTCTCTTGTATGAAATCAAAAACACATTCACAAGCTGGCACAGCTTACCTGAGCAAGGATATAAAACCCCAACATAAACAGTAATGTAACATATTGTAAGCATTTGTCGAGAAAGGTGTAGATGTACTCAAATTATAACCTAACGAGATCTAAGGATTTATATTAACTTTCAAAATGTTGAAGCACTGACAGTCCAAGATTTTTACAGGCAGTAACCTGTCAGAAAAATGACCATGAAAAAAAAACATCATAAAAACTTTGTCACGCTTAAAAGGAACATTTAAGACCGATAGCTGTTGAAGACTTATTCCTGATGTCTCAGTCTAATCCATGCATGCTTCTCAAAGAAACCACACACACAGACATACCACGGTTATTTCTTGTTCTCATTCTCTTCTCACTTACTGACTTTTACTTGCTCTTGTCTGTGTGGGATCGTCATTGCTTAAGCACGTTAACTTATTATCTGTCCAAATATCTTGAGGTTGTCAAGAGGTTGTCTCGGCCCAATCACTCAGCAGTGTTCTCGTCTAAAAGGGGATTTCGAGCAACATGGGCGCTCTGTAAAATCTGAGCATGCTCAGTTTACAAAAAGTATTTTCCAGAATCAATCAGAGCACGCTCGGCGCACGGAGCATTGTATCCTGGACAGGAGCTGCGTCGGGAGCATGCTCAGTAACTGCAACGGAAGCAGGCTCTCTAACTGCATCAGGGCCATCCGTTGATTGTGAACGCCCTCAGTTGGCGCTGACGGGCTCCCGTGTCTCACGGTCGCTGCTGTAGTCTGATTTGTCCTCGAAGTCCTCGTACATGTCTACCTCGTCCTCGCCGTTCACCGCGTGGTCAGCGGTCACCATGGCGACCACCTGGGGCTTGACCATGCTGAATGTGCTCTGAATGACGGGGACAACGGGCTCGGGGCTGGCCGACGTGCTGGAGCAGTCCGACGTCATGTGCGGGGAGGGCGTGGCCGTCGCCATGGTGATGGACCCCGGGTAGAGGCCGACCGCACTGTTGGGGATCTGAGGCTGTGGTCTATAAAGAGAGGAGAAATGCCATTGGGGGTAGAGAGAGAGACAAACAGGAGGATTGAGAGAAAGGGAAGTGGAGGGGGAGAGAATGCGAAAGAAACGGGACAAGACAAAGAGGGAGGGAGGTCATTAAAACAACGGATTACTTATTTGCCCGCCTGTTTTTGAGCGGCACGTCCATTCTAAAGCCATCCATAACAAGTTGAACAGGAGCTCGCTGTCGTGGTTCTGGGCAAGCCCTAACACACAGTTTCTCCCAGCGCACAGTGGTCGACAGCGTGAACAACCCCCAGTGGAATAAATGGGATGAAGGTAAACGCATATCAGTCTTGAAAGCCCTCTGGCGCCGCAAATGAAGCACATAAACCAAGAAAATTGCTGTCAGTTTCCTCACCTAACAGTTTACACCCCCCTCCCCCCCCAAAAAACAATTACAGCAGAGAACGTCTGACAGACTCATTTTCACATTAAACGGCTTAAACACGACCCTGTTTTCATTAGACGGAGACTGGTCGGGATTGGTTATACCCTTAACATAAAGCTCTCCCTCCCCGTTCATTTGACTCAGTCCTAAGTGAAACTCCAGCCGCTATGGCGAATCAGGCTTTTCTTTCACTTGACCACACACAGCAAATGACAGAGTTAAGCCTGTGATGTCTGCCCATGCCACCTCTCCCTCGCTCTACTTCGCTCTCCCTAGCTCTCCTTCGCTCTCCCTCGCTCTCCCTCTTGTCAAACATCTGCATATGTTTCGTATCCTGCTAGTATAATGTCTGTGTCCAATTTCTACCGCCCGCAAGCGCCCGCCATTGTCCTAATTTAATAAATGACAACTATTAAAAAACGCTCCAATTCAAAGCTGTGCTCCTGGTAAAACCATTTAAGCATTGCCAGTCGTGATGACTTTAAACACATCCATGGCTGTTTTTTATTAAGGCTATGCCACTGGTTTTGGCGTAGCCCCAAATGGCACCCATGTCTGAATAGCGCACCACCCCATAGCTCTAGCCAAAACGAGTGCATTATTTAGGGCCTAGGACCGCATTATTTAGGGCCTAGGACCCCAAGCATAGACACGTACATTTTGCTACCATGTTCTGTGCATTGCCTTCAGTTTGACATAAGAGGATAAGAAAACTGATTTTGATGAAGAGACCTTGTTATCAGGGGTTGTTTCAAGTAATAGTTTGGATGACAAACTCAGCTCATAAGTCAGAAGACTGCTTAAGCAAAATACTTATGGAATTAGCCAGAGAACAACCTCCATCTGACAAAATTAAGGAGTTGATTCATATGCCTCAGCTTGAAAAAAAGGAGTGGACTATGGAACACGGCACAAGGCAAAATGTATCACACAATCACTATTTGGATATACCTTTTAACTTAGAAATAAAGGTTTCAAAGGTTTCAAAAGATCGCCAGATGTTTTCTGAACCCAAAATACGTGCACTCTCTAAAATCTATTTCATTCAAGTGTTGGGGTTTACTTAAGATTGTGGCGTTGAGCTGCCTCTGATATGGACATATCTCAACACAAGACAGCTCTGGAGTTTTGTACAAAACTTACAAAATCTGTTGATACACTACACCTTTAGATCAGCATTCTAACAGTAGCTACCTAGCCAGTAGACTGTCCAGAGGCAGACCAGTCGAGTTTCTCCTTCTTACCCAACACTGAAGAACTGCCTCATCTCCTGCCGCCGCGAGCGCATCATCTGCTTGTACTCGCCGATACGGAGCTTCTTCCCATCGATAATGCAGGTTCTCTTGGGCCGGGGCTTGTACTTGTAGTTGGGGTACTTTTCCAGGTGGATCTTACTGAGTCTGGCCTGCTCCTCGTAATATGGCTGCTTCTCCTGGTTGGTCATGGACTTCCAGCGAGAGCCTGTGCACAGATACAGGGATGAACACACGGACACATACACACACTCACATCAGGAATCAGGGTGGGAAACTGAACAACATCATATTGACTCAAACAAACGCATTCAGCCTGATGCTTTGTGAGTTCATCACTTCTCTCCTGTTAGCACACGTGGAGGGAACAAGTGGACAGGAATGGTGCATGTCTGCGTGGCATTCTGGCAACCCATAATACACACACACAACAAGTCACAAACACATCCCCCTGCAGCATTGTACCTCACACCGCTGCTCACTGGGAAAAGGTTTTAGTCTGTTTATCAACGTTTACCCAAAACTCCCTTCTTCTTCGACCGGGGAAACGGCGAGATATTCTTTTTTTTTTTTTACAGGCTAAAGCATCCACGTCATGTCCCCCACATCCAGCTGTGTTATTGTGTCTGTGTTACACGTCATCCTCTCAGGTCTAGTTTTTCCCCAAACACAAACAAGTCATTAGGTAAATATTCGGAATTGTCAGTCTCCCCCAGAGAGGGAGAGTTTGGTCCTCCTCAATTTATTTTATTGCTTGAGGTCTAGCATGTTGACCTAGCGGAACACCGATTCAAGACAGAAAACTGGTTCTCTAAAAGATCCAAAAGAATAATAATCCCTTCCTCAATTTTGCAATGTCCAAATCGCAGTTATTGGCCCGCCTTGCCACAGCATCTCAACAGCAAGTCTCGATCAAGAGATCGAGACTTGCCCTCCCAAGAAATTCTCCACAAGCTGTCCAGCTTCTTATTACACTACTTGACCAACAACTGTGTTTTCACCAGGACACAACACAACCACAACGGAACAGGGCAGACACCTGACATCCACTGTCCACACACTGCTGGACCCCCTGGGCACCGATTTAAACACCAGGCTATTAGGTGCCTCTACTCAGAGGAAGTGGCCCACTGTGCCACATAGGAGCCCATAAATGTCCACTTTATCAATAGAATTGTCGCAAAAACATTTTATGTTCAACACTGCAATTGTGTCCGTTCTGGTCTTGGCACTTGTGTTCTATTTGACATTATGATGTTAATAAATTTTGATAAATTTTATTAATCAAACAGCCTTTTTTCTGGCTAATACATTTTACAGACAAAACAAGATCATGCAATGTCAAACGGACTGTCGACATAAAAAATAAGTTTCCAAAAATTGCTGTTTCCCCTACACCAGAAGTTATGGTTCTTTTTATTCTGCATGATTTTACTTGCATAAAACTGTGGATGGAAACGTAATCAGTGTCTCTCCCCTATAAAACGCTTATACACCTTGCCAAGCAACATTCCATGTACATTAATTTCCCCACCCTATGAACTGCGTCTCAAAAAGCACTATGTTTTTTGTTTTGTTTCCTTCTCAGTCCACTACTTTTGAGCAGATGCCTATGGACCCCCGGTCAAGAAAAGCGCTAGACAGGAAATAGGGAGCTATTTGGGATAAAGATACACCGTAGGACTCCAGGCTGAAAACAGTGGAGCCCTTCAGCCTTTCTGTGTACAGCAACGTTTCGTGCTGTGTGAATAGCTATCTGTGCCGGTTAACTAGTACCAACACAAGAAGCACTTTTCACTGCACACATCCATCATCTCAATCAAGGATCTTACAGCAGAATTCTGTGCATGTGTGTGTTTGTTTGTGTGTTAGAGAGAGAGAGATTTTATGGATGTGTGTGAGTTGCAAAATGGATGTGTGCAAAAAACCTTTCAGTAATGGAACTGACCACACACCAAAAAATTATCTTTCAAATGTATTCTGTAAAATATGAGACAAATTTTGCAATATTTAATATTATTTTATATTACCCATTGAATGTTTCTCTATTAAAAAGTGACAACAAGATGGGGCTTCCTGTCTGAATTAAGCTAAATGATAATTTGCCAGAGGAAAATGTATTTGATAACCAATCAGCATAACCTTTAGAACCTCCCTCCTACATAACAGGATACATTGTGGGAACGATACCAGTGATTTCCTGGTGAGATACTCTCTCGCAGCATCTGAGCATGTGGACTGTTTCATTCCACGCTTTCCGGATCAAATGTTCAAGCTAAATCCCGTCTCCCATTTAGATTTAGCGCCAAGCCGCATAGTTATGTGATTCACTGACAATTTAGTAATTCAGCTGATCCAAAAGGTTAAAGTTCCTAACTCCTCAGGCTCTATGGGCCAGCAGTTCAGTTATTACAACTAAGACACACATTTCACCACAATAGAGGCCACCTTACCCAGTATCTTGCTGATGTTGGAGTTGTGCATGTCAGGGAAGGTCTGCAGTATCTTCCTCCTCTCGTCCTTGGCCCACACCATAAAGGCATTCATAGGCCTCTTGATGTGGGGCTCAGTACTGTTCCTGCCCCGGGCCTCCCTGAAGACTCGCGCCTCAGTGGTGCTGGCACCACCTGTGGGAAGGGAGGGACATTTCATTAACGATCAGCTCACTGGGTTGTCTAAAAACCTCAAAATGTCACAAGTGTATACCAGAGAGTATGCCAAACTGAAAGGCAGGAGATGGACAAACATTTTTTTGTGGCTGTACAAGTGTGTATGTTACCAAATTGAGTGAGCCTGCATCTACTCCGGACAGCTGCAGTAATGTGACCAAACACACTGCTCAAAACAAAAATGTAATCATCACAGTATGACACCCAGGCAATTCAACTTCAAGGATATCAATTTGTCCAGTTAGGAAGCAAGAGCAATTGTGAATCCTTGACACTTGTTTTAGTGCAAATGAAAGTGAAAACAGGGACACTGGAAAGGCAACAGCAAGACAACCCCCAAAAAGGGAATGGTTTTGCAGGTGGTGGCTACAGACCATTTCTCTCTCATTATCCTTCCTGATGGAATCTTCTCCCATTTTGCATTTGTGTCCTTGTCATTACCAGTAGCATGCAGCCCATTTAGTCCAACTCCTCCATGGTGGCACATACCTGCCTTCGCAAAAAAGGTCTACTGTGTCTCCCAGTACAGTCACAGGAGCATGGAAGAGATACCAGGAGATGGGCCGTTACACAAGGAGAGCTGGACAGGGTGATGAAAGGGCATCAGGACGGGTATCTACTCCTCTGTGTGAAGTGGAACATGAGGAGCAAAGCCAGAGCCCTACAAAATGACCTCCAGCAGGCTGCTGGTGCGCATGTTTCTAACCAAACTGTCAGAAACAGACTCTATGAGGGTGGCATTAGGGCCCAATGTCCTCTAGTGCAGTGGTTTTCAAACTTTTTCAAGAGGGACCCTTTTTTTTTTACGCGACCCATAGGCTTGTGTGCAGAGAAAAATCAGCTCAGCACTTTTTTTAACCACTTTTGATGATGCACGTGCACTTGCTGATCCATGACGCGATTGCAACGCAAAGTTGATTCTGAAATAATTTGATCAAGCTAGGCCTACATACATGAATTTTAACCAATTAATATCGTTTGCTGCATGCTTAAAAAATACACAAAACATATTCCACAACAAACTCTTTAAATGTAATATTCAGAACAGAACAAGAATGAAAAATAATAACTATAAACAAGCCAAAACAAAATAATCTAAAACGAATGTAAAAGTAAGGGCCATTATGCTCACGTAACTCTCATTAGAATCAAACTGCGATGTATTTGATGGTAAACTATTCTTTATTATAGGCTTTGTAGCAACTTCACTCACGTTGCAATATCGACTTTATAAGACTTTATAGAGATGCCAAGTGCAATTTGTGATTGTGTGTCACACTTCTGCTGAGTAACTGAGCTGATGACTGAATTTCTTGAAACTTCCTCTGAAAAAAAGATAACGGTTTGTCTGCAAGATCTGCATGGTTTCAAACTTTCATTTGCCAACTTTTCACTGCATATTACGCAAATTGGTACTGCTGCATGGACTCCGTCCAAACAGTTGACAAACCCAAACTTCAAAAAATCATCTTTATATGGCCTTACTCCGGGTTTCTGCTTTTTCTTTGCTGGGCAAGTACTGCTACTCTGCTAATCTTCATTGTCTTCCCTGCTGATCTCCGCTGTTTGCGGTAGGGTTTGATGGCTGACCGCGTTTTCTGCTGCTTCATTTAAAGGGGTCTCGATCTCTGACCCTCTTGTGAAAAAATCATAAATGCTTTTTGACTTTGGTTTGCTCATGTTCAGCATAAAATAAAATCATTACGGGCTAATAATGTCACGGTACCGAATATTTTCTTCACCTCATGGGAATTTTTTTTAAATGGCTGCATATCAACAATGCGCACAAGGTTTTTTGTTTTGTGTTGCCTAGGGCTACTAGTAGCTGGGTCAGCTGGTCAGGTGACATCTGGATTATTTATATTTGCATGAATTTGAATGTTTTTTTAGTGTAGTATTATTATTAATATTATCAGAAAACAGATTTCTTTTTTTTTATAAAATCACTGGTGACCCATTTTTTTATTCTCTGACCCAGGGTTTGAAAAACCACTGCTCTAGTGGGACCTGTGCTCTCAGCCCAGCACGGTGCAGCTTTATTGGCATTCGCCAGAGTACACCAGAATTGAAAGGCATGCATTGGCATCATGTTCTCTTCACAGATGAGAGCAGGTTCACACCGAGCACGTAACAGACATGAAAGAGTCAGGAGACGCCGTGGTGAACGTTGTGTTGCCTGCAACATCATCCAAAATGACCCGTTGGTCGATGGGTCAGTGATGGTCTGGGGAGGCATATCCTTGGAAGGTAGCACAGAACGCTTTCCAACGCTATTCTGACTGCTGTTAGGTTAATCCTCAGACCCAACAACAGATCTTACGCTGGTGCCAGGGGCTCGGGGGCCCTGATGCCATTGTCTGGCCCCAGACATCTAATAGAGAACCTCAGGGACATTATGTATCGGTGCATCCGCCGCCGCCAAATAGCACCACAGACTGTTCAGGAGCTCACCGATGCCCTGATCAAGGTCTCTGAGGAAATCCCCCAGGACACCACCTGCCGTCTCATCAGCATTCCCAGATGTAGTAGAGAGTGCACACTACTGAGTCCCATTATGAGTTGCCATGATAAAATTCACACAAGTTGGAACAGCCTGTGATTTCAATTGTTTACTTTGATCTTCGGTGTTAGTTTGAATCCAGCTCTCAATAGGGTGGTGATTTAGTTTTTTATTGACCCTTGTTATGTCATTTTGTTCTCCAACAAATTACACAATGTACAGTAAAGATGTTGATGTTTACTGTATTTTGTTGGTGGGACCCGGTGTGATTTTCAGTTTCCCTTAATTTCTTTCAGCAGTGTAGATAGGGAGGGACCAGCCAGATAACATGTCCATTTAAGCTCCTGTGTTTACAACTCTGATTTCAAACTAAGTCGTGATGAATGCGTCCCAATCCACGTAGACTGTAAACACTGGGGTTTATGGGAAACAGGTGGGCTTCTGGGCCGGAAAAGAGAAAAGCACCCATCCCATTTAACTGCCTTGCTTCTGTTTGCATACAGAATGGTAGAATTGACAAAGACCCAAACAGTGGTAGTGGGCTGGAAAGAGGGAGAGAATCTGGATTACCCTTTCTTGTTCACCCAAAGATGTAATAAAAGGGATTTAAAGGTCCAGTCCTTCATTTGAAAAAAAAACAAAACCAAATCCCCGCCACAGAGTGGTTATTTAACGGAGGACCTTAAAATATGAAAAACAGCTGTAAATATCACAGAGTGGGTCTTGAAGTGCAACGGTGAACTGTCAAGTGTCCAGTACTGAGGCAAAGAAGAACAATAAATATTTAGTTTCTGTGAATACCTTTGTGGAACGCTGTCTGTGCTTCCTTCACGGGGTTATAACAGGTCCAAAAATCTATGCCATGTAACCAAGGCCCCAAGTTCAGGGTCACTGGAGTCCATGTAGCCTCAGCAGGATGTGCCCACTTTTACACAAAACCTAACCTCTTCTCCCATCTTCTAAATACTGTTCCCCAATCACTGTTCCCCTACTGTTATACAGCATGCCAGACAACAGGGATTGTGCAATTCTATGCATTCTTACAGACTAGAGCCGCTGGCACACGGCCATAAAGGTTCCTGTAGAACATAGTTTATGGAGAGCACATGCGTTTGGTTTCTGAAGATCATTGCAAACTTCGAGAAGATTAAAGAAACACAAATATATGCAGAGAAAAAAGAAAAAGAAAGACACAATAATAAAAACATGAAAGAAGGATGAAGAGACAACAGGACATCCAGCCAGACGAAACTCACCATCCAGATCCTCAGGTCTGGTGAGGTCAATGACCCTGTGGCCCATCTTTCCATCATCTCCCAGCTTGCCCAGGTGCTGACTCAAACTCTCAAAGTGCATTCGCTCCTGAAACACAGAGGTAAAAGGTCAATCGGCGTTGATTCACAATGCAGGGCTCAGCCAAGCCACAGGAGTGGTTCTAATGCCCCCAGCTTAATGGCTCTCATAGTTGTTGGAACCATGTTGGAAAGAACCAGAACAACACAGTATACTTCAGGTTTGCCTATAATCTCAAATAGTTATCAGACAGACTGTGTAGAGATCAGAGAGAATAAAAATTGCAGAATCACAAAATAAATGTTTAGCCCACACAGAAAAGAAGTGTCAGTCTTTTGTAGGCGCATTGGTCTGTATTCTAATTCTCTTTGGATCGAACTCTTTGAACTCTCTCTTAGATCACAGATTGGCTCTTCATGAGCGTGTCTGTACTAACGATCGCGTAACAAACTTCGGTCACACTCGCTCGCACAAGACGTGAGAAGAGAGGGGGAGAATAAGAAAATGTGGGGAAAATGAAAAGAAAAAGTAGGCGAGAACACCACCCCTAAAGACAAAAAGGACCACAGTAGAAGACAATAGACCAGGTCTGCCAGCGCACGGCGCTGCCGCGTTAGCTGCCCACTCTGCCCACTGTCTCTGATTATTCCGCGCTCCCAAGAAAAGAATCCAGCATGAGTTTGTATCCCTCCAGCTAAAATTACTCCGCCACGCTCCCAAACTGTGGTGGAAAACAAGGGCCTCCACAATCGCCACACATCGACTCCCTCCCCTCCTCCCCTCCTCCTCCTCCTCTTCTCCCCGGTTTTCTGGTGAATGAGGCATTTTGTTTGACGAAGGGAATGGTTGCCGGGTGAAGTCATGCCTCGGTAGCCGCTGGCAGCGCCGGTGGAACTTGGGGCCTTTTGTTTTTCTAGATGCATATATTTATATGTAGGGAACCCGGGAGGGCTAATGTCAGCACCACGGCGAGGCCTGTAATCAGGGCCGCCGCAGAACATGTGCCCGGTCGCACCACCGAGAAAGCGGCTCGCCCAGTGCACCGCCGGAAAGGGGTAATAATGACCCCTTGAGGACTCGGGGGACCGGTAGGACCCAAAACCAGCTAAGGGCATTATTGTGAGCAGCGGAGGAAGGAGGGACAAAGCGTCTAAAGCCCCGGGTGCACGTGACAAACGAGGATCAGAAGCATTCTACTAGCTGCACAGATAGAGGCCGTCGAAGCTAGGTCCGACATCCATATTGTCAGAGAACCTCTATGGTTTGGTCTCCTCCCACCGCAGGGGGGCGCTTCAAGCGGTTGCTAAGGCAGCGATATAAACACCTCGCCGCCCGAGCGGTTTTATCAGCGCTGTGTTGTTCTTATTACCATGGCGGCACGTACACTCAGAGAAAAAAAACCTGCTCCAAATGACCCACAGTCGTTTACGGCCACCTCCAGGAGCAGTGAAATCCCTAAGCCCTCCCCCTCCTGCCTCCTTCTCTCTCCACACAGAAGCCTTCGCCCCGTTGCCCATTCTAACCGTAAGCGAATCCCGCTGTGTTACCTCCACTTCTTGCCGAAACACCTAAGGCATTGAATTTGGACACCGCAGAAGTACTTTAAATGAGGTCAAAAAAACGATTAGCTGCTTTTTACCAGTAACAATGTCCGCCAGAGCGGCTTTTGAAAGCCCTGTGAATAGGACCACGGACTTCCTGTAGGTGCCGTCAAAAAGGCCCGCCGCGGGGCAAGTGGCCTGGCTTGACTCAAGTCATCCACGTTTCCTATGTTTCCCTCAACGCTCTCTCCTTCCCCTGCAGTGTGGCTCACAAAAGGCCTGGCATAATTAGTTGAGTGGTCCTGACAGCTGATGGAAACGATAGACGAGGTGAAGTGTGACGGGAGCGTTCAGTTAAGTACTTGAGCACTCCGGAGTGGGGCGCAATTCAATGCCTTCACACGAGGGCAGCTTGTTTGCTCCAAACCGGCCTGAAATTACTCCAGACACACACATGCAGTCTAGCAGTCTCTTTCAGACTTGCACACAAGCACCCAGTCTCACACACACACTCTGTCTCTCTCATGCGTACACATAAGCTTAGCCTATCTTGCTTGGGCTATTTCGGTGTGCTTGCTTGGCAGCCGCGGGCCCTGTTGGAAGCAACGTAAGCGTAAGGCGATACTCAACAATGCCACTTGCTGGCCGGAGCTAGCGTCTGTGCGCGAGGCAAGTTATAATGACATTAACATGGCCAAGGCCAGCCCATTGCTGGCACTCGGAACCGGAGCCAGACACCCTGCAGCAGAAAGAGTCCAGTATTACTTTCAGTAGTGGAACATATAGTAGATGAAACTAAACATTGACTGATGACTAAGGATAAGTGCACACACACACACAGAGAATCCTAAGATTCATACTATATATCTATAATCGAATGCAATAGATGTTCCCAAATAGCCAGAAATATTGCTAGAAAAAGCTCAAACTCTAGCATCTCCTTTGTACTGTACAGTGTGTGTTACAGTACGTGTTTGCAGAATGGAGAAGGTGAGTCACGGTAACTTTCTCCATGAATTGACCAAGACAGAGACAATCATATGACCCGGTGAAAAAATGCTTCTTTCTACAGAAACATAATGCATTTATAGCAATAAAGCAAGTCTGAGGGAACGTTGTTAGGTAACAAATAACACTGAACAAACACTGGCTTGTCGACTTTTTAAACCGGAAACAATTACTTTGAGAGTTTCCAAATGAGTTTTATTAGAAGGAACGAAGCCATAAAGTAAATTGCTGCATCGCTTGGTTTGTTCTTGGTAAGTCGGAAAAATCTAGTGTTGGTACATGTAAGAAGGGAACAGAGGAGTGCTTCATTTGATGAAGAATACATCTATAAGTTGTTCATAATCTAGAAGGCTTGGTTTGATAATTTAATATTATTGCTATATTTGTACTTTTTTATTAGGGTCATCTATACCCTTCCATAAGAACACATTAAAAAGGCAGATAAATAGCAACATATTTTTCTACATTTTGAATGTTTTAATCACTTTATGCTAAACAAACAACTCCCTATCAAAAACACATATCCTAGTTGTGATTAATATGTACAGTAAGTGTGGCCTAGTTGAATCTGTGGAAGAGTGGGTTCAAAGTATCCATCGTTAAAATATTAATGATTCATCTTTGCCTTTCTCCTTGCCAACACACGGATCAATCAATCCCTTCGGAAGATGGTGCGATCATTGCTTCTTTATAAAATCTATTTTCCCTTGTGCCTGTCCATGATTGACTGATCTGATTTGATTTTTTTAGATATTTTTTGTTTTGTTTTAAAAAGTGGGTTCCCCATAGGTGGACCAGCTCCTGCTACAGAGTGTCCCGTCTCCTCTCTTTAACCCAGTGGGTGAGGATAGGGGGAGATGTGGGGGTGAGGGATCCTGAATGCCCATTGCCCGCGGTGTTAGGTTTTAATTGGGTATAGACCCCCTTGCAGTGGCGGTTCTAGATTGTGTTACTCCCTGGGCCCACCCCCCATATAAACATGAAAAAAAAGACTCAAATATAAGTAACAAAGACAAATACCAACAAACTGTAGTATAAAATACAAAAAAAGAGAATACATTTTTTTCACAATTAACCTATTGCTAACAAAAAACAACCAAATATCATCATTATATAGATTGATTTAAAGTTAGCCTACAGCATTGGAAATTCTTCATTGAGATCAGGACCTAGTCAATACGATCACATAAACAAATCAATATTGTGCTAGTTAGGCTGTAATTGTTTTGCTGCATGCTACACACATTATCATGGTGAAACTATGTGAAATTATAGCCAATGTTATGTAAGCTAGTTGGTGTGGTGTCACTTCTGGCACACCTGTTTTCCCTCATCATGGACCCTATTCAAGTTCAGCTTCCCCAATGTTTCCTGTCGGTTGTTGTATTGGTTATACCCATTTGTAGCATTGATTTGTTTTCTCTTGTCCTGTGATTTAGCTTGGTTTTTGTCATGTTTTAGTTCCTTTATTAAATCTCCCTGTGTCCTGCTTCACCATGCTTGAACGTTACATTTGGACAGAAAACTGAATATTGTTGCCTTATGTGCCATAGTGTAGCAAGCAACATAGTAAACAGTTATACTGTGCTAATCCATAATATGATACTCATTTAGAGAAGAATTAGTTGAATCCCTTTATCTTTTGTACATTTCCCCTCGTTCCTTTTATTCCTTAACTGGGCACCTGATGTATTTGACCTTTTCTTATCAATTTGTGTTGATTCGGCACTCAAGCATCAATACACTATAGATCCCCCAGCACTGTCAGCCAGCAGTCAAGACTAAACCAATTCACCTTGGTGGTGTGCAGGCAGGTTTTATATTATTGTTAACAGTTTCGCATCAAGTAGAGGAAAACAATTAAACATTGTCTGTGAAACCCCATTTTCACAGTATTATGAATGAATTGTGAGTTTGGTAGCATTGTGTATCGTGACTGATTTTACTAATTGCATTAGTACTGCACAATGTTAGAGGTGCGCTATCTGATAGATTCCCCCGCTCCCCCTACCTCAGGCTTCTAATAGGGATACCTTCACACGCATACACGGGCACTTGCTCCGCATACCAAAACCATCATTGTAACAGGCCCAGCTGCTGTCTAGTTCAAAGTGGTGGGATTTGGGATGGCCATGACCGTGTGAAAGGGGAGATGAACTGAGGACCGCCGGCCGGGGACACAGAGCCAAAAACAGGCAGGCCGGCGAAAAAAGAAATCCCTTTACATTGCATGCATGTACTGAGAGGGAAAAAGTGACCATGTGAACATGTTGGAATTAGCTTACAGTTGATTTGAGAATGATCAGTGTACGCACCACTTTTCAGCCTGCCCGCAGAGCGAGTGTCAGCTTGTCTGCTTGGGGGAAACGGCAGTAACCGAGTGTGCCACCTGGCCTGTGCCGTGACTGACCTTGGTGCCGTTGCTGAGACTCATGCCGCTCAGGGCCGTGAGCTTGGCCTCCAGGCTTTGCTGCTGGTGATGAAGCTGCTCTCTCTGGATCTGCTCCCTCATCTTCCTGGCCTCCTGGATGGCCTTCATCACCGCATCCTGGTCCCCAAACAGCGCCGTGGAGTTCAGACTGGAAAGGATGTCTGCGGGCAAAAGCGTGCGCCATTTACACTAAATCGCCTACTCCAGACACATGTAAAACCGAGAGGTCTGGTCTAAACAGTTTAGCGACTACTACCCTATGAGAAGGCAGTGCCCCATTTAAACACGCTGCTCTTTCGGATGTACACAGGTAACTGGTGAGGGTCTATAGTTTCACTTGGGTTAGACAACGGAAGACTCCTTTAAACATAATCCAACAGCAGTTTCTCTAAAAGCACCCAAAAAGTCCAATCACCTCTTGTTTGTGTGCACCAAGTTTGAAGGCTGTGTGGATAAAAAAAAAAGAAAAATGGGGGCGCAAACTTTCTGTCGTCCTCCTTGTCTAATTAGCGGACGGAAAGGAAGCACTGTATGCTTGGGTGGCCAGGAACTGCACATAGGAAGAAACACGAGTGAAGCGGCGCGTCCTCAAAACCACCCTCAAGGAGCCTAAAGAAATGTGTTTGGCATAATGAGAGGCTCGGAACTAAGCTTAATAACAGATAGCAGAGGTGGAGTGTGGAGGTTTATGGTACAGGGCAGACAATGCTGTGAGGAAGTCACTTCAAAAACCCCAAAACGTGTGCCGCGTTCCACCGCTTCCTCTGCCTTGGTTTTCGCTGGGGCTAAATACAGGGCTCCGGACGCGTTTAAATAACAGGTCTCCGTCAGGGTTGAGGTAACGTGCCTTGAACTACGACAGACTGTTTGCAATTTGAAGGTGTTCGCGTGTGCCCGTTAAGTGTCTGTGAGATGCATGCGCGTGTGTTCATTGCACCCACCCAGTGAGCCCCTGCCCACGTTGGAGAGAGGGCTGGGTATGCGACCCTTCCCAAGGCTGTTGGGGCTGCTCTTGTTACCCGGGTACAGGCTGCGTGGCGGGGAGGATGGGGAGCGGTGAGGCTCGCCACCCTTGGGTCGGGCTGAGAGGTTGAGGGGCTGCGTCGATCCTTCTTCCTGTGGGGGTTGGGGAACAGGGACAGAAGGGTTAAGGGAAAGGCTGAAAACACACCAGGGACTGTAAGAAACACAGTTTGTTTCAAGGCTTACGACTGGCCGCTTTATGCGAATGCTCACTTTATATACATTGCTTAAGCCTTCATGTTGCTGTCAGACAAATCAATTGTCCCAGCTTTCAGCTTGAGGACATTGATAAATACATCGTCTTTTACTCACCGCTAAACCTCAAATGTGAAAGTCTAATTCCCTAAATTGGGTCATTGTCCACTTCTATTGAAAAGCCAAATGCGTGTTTTGTTACCCTCTCTCTCTCCCCTCTCTCTCTCTCAATCAAAGGTACATGACCATATCACATTGACCTGGCGAGGAATCCCTGCAGAGGGACAACAACTGGATTAGAAGCCGGCATTAAAGAAAGCGCCTGACTGTTCATGTTGTGTGCCAGAGGGAAGGCTAATGAACTGGGATTGCACTTGGAAGCGGGTCACGAAGACAGGCGGAGGGACGTGATTCGGGAGGGCTGGACCGTGGGGAACTGGGTGGGGCCGAGGGTGCGCGGGTGTGGAGACTGGGGTTAGGGAAGGGCGGAGGTTTTCAGAGGCGGGGATTTACTGTGGAGTCTATTGTGATGCTGGTGGCAGCAAACCCCGCAGGGACACATGGTTCCCATTACTGTCTCGTCGAGTCAATATGAGGCGTATGCTCCAGAACTCACTCCAGTGAAGAGGCCTGGACTGGCGCCAAACAGCAGCCAGCGTCAACGACCGTGCGTGACTGTGTGTGAGTGAGTGTGTGTGTGTGTACATACAGTACAAGTCAAGCGTTTGGACACACGTACTGATTCAGGGGTATTTATTTTTTACTATTATCCACATTGTAGAATTTTTGTAAACATCCAAACTATGAAATAACAAATCATGTGGCAACTTACAAAGTGTTTTCACAGATCAAAATACATTTCATATTGCAGATTCTTCAAAGAAGCCACCCTTCGCCTTGATGACCAGTTTGAAGTCTTTGCATTCTTTCATTCAGCTTTATGAAGTTGTCACTTGGAATGCATTTCAATTAACAGGTGTACCTTGTTAAAATGTTATGTGTGGAATTTCTTCTTAATGTGTTTGAACCAATCAGTTGTGTTGTGACAAGGTACGGTTGGCATACAGAGGACCATCATTATGTCTGTACTGTAGTAGCACATATTATGGCATAAACAGCTCATATAAGAAAAATATACAACAGTCAATCATTACTTTAAGACATGAAGGACAGCCAAACCAGAACATTTTAAGCTCTTTGAAAGTTTCTTTAAAACCATCAAGCGCTGTGATGAAACTGTCTTTCATGAGGACTGCCACAGCAAAAGAAGAACCAACGTTTCCTCCGCTAAAGAGGATAAGTTCATTAGAGTTACCAGCCTCAGAAATTGGCATGTCAGATTGCTGCCATAATTAAATAATGCTATTAACAAAAATATGTCAACATCAAATGTTCAGAGTAAATTGTGTGAACCAGGCCTTTATGGTCAAATTGCTGTAAAGAAACCACTACTCAAGGAGACCAATAATATGAAATTGTTTGGAAATGCACCCAACAAGTGCAAAGCATATGCATAACATTTTGTTAACACTGGCGGAAAAGCATTCCAGGTGACTACCTCTTGAAGTTGGTTGAGAGAATGCCAAGAGTATACAAATTTGTTATCAAGGGTGGCTACTAATCTAAAACAGAATTGTATCTAAAACAGGTGTAAATAAAAAGTAAAAGAAATACCCTTGACATGTGTCTAAACTTTTATTTGGTAATGTATGTGTCTATATCTTTTCAATCCTCGATTTAGTCTGCGATTTATAGATGAACTCACACTGGAGCATAACGAACGGGGTGGCTGACCTTGATGTGAGTGACGGGACTCGACACTCTCTTCTCACTCTTCAAGGAGGAGGGTGAGAGGGGGCCTGAGGAGTTGGGATGCTGTGGCAAGGAGGCCATTTTGGCTCCAGGGGATATCTGCATGCTGGCCAGCTGGGCGGCATACAGCTGCTGCAAAAGGAGGAAAACAGGGAAACGGACAGGTTATTAAAATCAGCAGCCGCTGGTTGGAGGCTCATGTCCTGCCTCCCTCCCTGTGTGTCCCAAAGGGTCTTTTTCTTATCCCTGCCTGGCACCGTTCCTGGCTACGATTTGATGTGTGTTAGCGCCAACCACACACACACACACACACACACACGCGTATGTGTATACGCACACACCCAAACACACACAATTCAGGGAAAAACCACACAGAGCGAAAACGCCTGCCTTCAGTTGTGTCTTGAAGCCAAAATAAGAAAACTCACATAACTGTTAACTTTGTCGGAGGCATGTGTTCCCTCTCAAAGACAAAGCATTCACCTCAAAATTATGGACAGCCTGCACTGATTAATTCAACAGATGCCGATGTACAGGCAGGCTTGAGTATCGATTAACATCAATGTTTGGATCCAAGTGTTTCCATAAAAATAAACTTTAAGTCAGAATTATGCATTAAAATTTATGTCAGAGTTACATTTCAGAGAAAGATGTTCCTACGCATTAATGGAGAACAAACCTCCACTTGAGAGAAGTCATACCAAGCTTTTGTCCAAGACACAAAATCCAATGCCCCAATGTAAAAAAGAGAAACACAGAGCTTCTGTCTATGGTCCAGCAGTATAAACCAAAGCTCTCTGACCACCAGCTTAAACCACTGTCAACCTCCATCTGACAGCATATCAAAGCCTGCGATTTGATAGGAAAACCACCCAGAGCAGGAGCTCCCCTCCCTCTCTCTCTGTACTACCCTTTTCTACTCTCCTGTTCCTTACTCCCCGGCACTCATGCTTCGGTGTTGTGAGATCTGATTTCCCTTCGGTCTAAACTGCAGGATCTCCTGGGATCTCTGAGGTCCGGAAAAGAGGGCGGCAGACACACGAGACGGGCAGCACCGGAGCGGAGGACCGCTGCTCCTCCTCGCTCTGTGGTTCAGAGCAGGGAGTAGGACGACAGTCTCCCGAGCCGATATTAAACACAAACAGAAGGGGCCCTCTGCCGCAATGAAACAAAGCCCTGATGTCACGCTGCTTATTTTCCTTGGAGCGCAAAAAGAGTGCCGGGGCCAACCTCCGGCGATATGAGATCGGAGCAAGAATGTGCTTTGAATGACTGGTGGGGGCCTCGCGCGTCAATCACTCACGGCCGCAAGAGCTGCTCGCCGCCGCAGCAGCCGATGTTCATGCGTCTGGGCAGGAGAGGCGCTGAGGTTGAGGTACAGGCAAGGAATTTCTCAGAGGTGCACACACAGTGTCTCACTGAGCGAGTATTATGCGAATGAGTTAGAAACTGGAGGGCCCTTGTAGACAAGTACACTAACACAAAAATAAAACACACATTTGCATGCATGCCCACACACAGACAGGCCTGCCCCTTTCAAAATGGACACCAAAAACTACGAGAAGAACTTCACACTTCAGAACTTCAAAAAAAACGCAGTGCACTTTCCAAGCACCATAGCCAAAGTCTGTCCCAGTCATCCTGAGCCACATTGAGTCTTCCGCTTCTCTATCTTAACTGTTCATGTGACACCATCCCTATCTGTGCCAGTTGCTATGATGCCGTTAGGAAAGCGTCAAACCAACAAAATACCAAAGAAAATGCAGGAATCTTTGTTACGCGAAAAAACACTGCAAGATCGATGGCTGCTAAAAGCCAATGTGCAACGTACACATCAGCAGCCGTACCTCTCGCTGTTCAGTAAACCCTGGGGGAGGACAATGCTGCTATTTCCTAAATTACAAATTGACAAAAAGACCCCTCGCTGTCTGACTATTGGACGGGGGCTCTGGCAGTTAGTGCTAATTTGACTTAAACAAATTAATTAGTCTGTCATTTTCCTTCGTCAAGGCTAGTTTTGATACCCAGATTAGTGCAATAATATTCAGAGAGTAAGACATTGTTGGCTTTATCGATTTGTGTAGGGAGAATCCCCTTACCTAGCATCTTTTAGTCGCAGGTTTCTATTGATCACGAAAAACAAATGGCCATTTGTCTTTTTCTGCAGGTTAAGCGGGGAGAGAAGGGGGAAATGGACGATTGTCTGTCTGCCTGACATTCACGAGGGAAGGCTAAATTAAGAACTTGCTGGTGTGTGTGTGTGTGGGGGGGAGGGGTAAACATTTCCAGAATGCATGTCTATATGTTTTGCAAAAGTTTGCCAGTTTTACAGCCAAGGCTAATTAAAAGCACATTCAACGCTAGTCCTCAAACTGTGCAAATGTTCTAATCTCCTGAAAGAGTCGGATGTACTGCCAAATTCATTTACTGCAATTATCAACTACAGAAAAATGGTCACACAGCTATAAACAAGAGAAAGGTCTCGATGCGGCACACATCAACGTGTCACCCCCTCACCTTTAACTCGATGATACAGACAGAACCGTAGAGAGAGTGAGGGATGTCTTGTGATAACAACAGGAATGTCTGCTAAGCGACTGTATTGCGCTCGCATTACCAGCACACAAAGGGGGTTATTCTTCAATAGAATTGGACCGCAGATGCAAGGCACCGTCCATAAGGACTGGAAACAATTGTCTGTTGAAGTTCCCACGGTGGTACGGGACATTGGGCGCGCACCCCAAATGGAACTCAGTTGCCAGTAGTGCTTTACTTGGAGCTGGATCCCAATGGGCCCTGGTGCGACAGAGTGCACTACAAAGCGGCCAGGATTCCCTTTTGGATTTGAATCGTGTCTCCTTCAACACTCCGCCCTGGTGCTGGTCGTAAATGGGCAAATGCGATTGGACAATGCTCAAAATTCAAGTTATCCCGTACTATGACTTTGCTGCCCTGTCTGGTTGATGCAAAATCAATACAGTGTGTGGAACCCAAGAGACGTGGAGATCTGTCTTGTCTTGTCATCTCTTAAGTGCTTTAAACAGAGGCAGATCCTAATGTATTCAGGGTCTCCAGAGGTTGTCTCATTTTTATTTGTATTTATTTCTCTACACTTCTTTCTTTCGATATCTCTCTTTCTTCAAACCACATAATTACTCTCTTCTGGCATCTGTGACTATATCTACATTTCCTGTTGAGTATCTCACTGTAGTGGCCTCCCACTGGACCACAGCTGAACATGCGAGGTGACCCCACTTTGAGGTGGGCACTGCCAATTCACAAGCCCCTGCCATGCTCACGCTGCATCAGGTAGGCCAGGCAGGCAGCCCGTGCCCATCCAGCTGTTGGGAGGTAGGGGGCGGCGCGACGGGCCAACGTCTGTCACATCTCCCGGCATCTGGTCTTAGGCAGTTCCACAGTAGCCAGGTTTCTAGCCAGCTGGGGTATGCTTGCATTTCTATATTCCATCCCCACCCCACCCCCCTGCCGTCAAAGTTTACAACGTAACTTAACTATGAACACTTAATATTAAGCTCCTTAATCATTTCTAAAGCCTTGCTATTCAGTAATCTTTGTTTATACATTTGCAAGTGTCAATAAGCAAACTCTGACCTATAAATTACATCTGAATGTGCGGTTTTGTTTACATGGGCTTTTACAGATGTGAGTACATGCATTAGACAATACCTCATATGGTTATTACTGTAGATCCTTATAAACCACAAACTGATTTATTTATAAACAACTTTGCAGCCGCTAATCCAAGCATACATTATATATACCTAACAACCTTTTACAGGCAACCTTTAATTCAGTTGTGACTCCCCAAAAGCTAGCCACATTAGTAGACCGAACTTGAAAGAACACACAGGGAAGATTCATAGCATAGCCTGAACAAACTAAGGCAATAGTATTATGTTTAGCAGCCATCAACAATCATAACAGAAACCCTGATTGACATCGCAAAGCAATGTTTTTAATCTCTTCTTCCACCCAGTGTGCCTTTGATACTGCAAAGGAGGTTTACGAAAGCATGTTGTGAAATCCAAGCACGCCCATTAAGGTAGATACCTTTTTTGTTTAGTTCTTTTGTCTTCTCAGTACATATGTTCTATGATCACTATTACCCATAAGTGCTATTCGCTAACCACAGATGTCAAATGATAATCTACCTACGCCAGGTGTTTTGCTGGATACCAAGTTAGAACACTAAAGTGATTTATCTAATTGGCCTTTGTTTGACACACTCAACATGTTTAGTGGTGGGTAGACTGAGAGACTGTCAAAGTTATTCCCTGTAGCACAACTAATTAGACCAAACGTCATACAATATCTGGTATCTGTAGATGTCTACCGAGAGGAAGCTGAAGGGAGATGTGCATCGAGAGGGAGCTGAATGTAGATGTGTATCGAGAGGGAGCTGAATGTAGATGTGTATCGAGAGGAAGCTGAAGGGAGATGTGTATCAAGAGGGAGCTGAATGTAGATGTGTACCGAGAGGAAGCTGAATGTAGCTGTGTACAGAGAGGAAGCTGAGTGTAGATGTCTACCGAGCTGAATGTTGATATCTACAAAGAGGAAGCGTTTCACAGGACCTGCACATGGACCTACCTGTAGCTGTAGCGGGCTCATTCCTGACGCGGCTGCAGCTGCCATTGTGGATGGAATGAACTGCATGGGGTAGTTATCACCTGTCAGGACAGAACAAAATACAAGACAAACAAAACAGGATGAGACGAGAATTTACCACGACAACAACAGACCCATTTTGCCTTTTCTGTCTCACCTTGTTTCTCCCTGAATCTGTACATATTTAGTCTGGGGTCGGTAGCATTTTAAATTGTTCTGCTATTCATTTAGTTCAATCTCTTTTTCTGTATCAATCTCTCGTACTCTCTCTCCCTCTCTCCCACACTCTCGTCTGCATGTTCACTGCATGGTCACTGCATGGGGTTCCCTGGCTCCCTATCTCCCTCTCTCTCACGGCCATTTTTTCACCCACAATTTCTATTGTCCAGTTGCTCCACAGAGAAAGACCCCAGCCTCTCAACCAGCCTGTCCATGCTTGTAATGATTTGTGGCGTGAGTGTTTGTCAAAGGGTACTAATGTGTTGTGTCTGTACTCATGGGGGCCAGTTTAGTAGACGCACCGCCGCTCCGTCTCAGCAGCAGACAAGGACCTCTAACTTCCAACCGTATAGTTTCTGATTGAGATGCATTCATGAAGTCAGCATGCTTTTAACCACCTAACGCAGAAATGTTCCACCAAGCGCCCGCTGTGAGTCCTAAAAGGCTTTCCATGTTCACGTCAGTGTTGAAAATACTAAATACGGTAAACAGAAAAATAAACCATATCCTCTCTGAGGTTTAACGTTTAGTACAGTTTTTATTGTTCGATTTCATGTGCTTTTGAGGATGTGTTTTTGTTTAAAGACTAATACTTGTTTTTAAAATGCTATTGTAAATGAACGCTAGAATCTATTGCTTTGAGCCTCATTAACTAAACATTAGCATATATATATAAAAATATGTATGCTATCCACCCGTCCCCCAATAATAAACCCTCCTTCAAAGTAATGTAAGCTTTTTATTTGCTTAACTGTATCATGCAGGACACCAGTATGGAAGCAGCTACATTTATTATTTTCCTATACAAACTTTCCTTAAATGTGTCACCCGTCTGTATATACGGTATATACAATGTAAATATAGCGTACTCCATATGCATTTGGATAGTGACACAAGTTTTGGCTCTAGACTCCAGCACATTGAATTTCAATTAAACAATAACTAAGATGATGAAGTGCAGACTGTCACCTTTATTTTGAGGATATTTACATCCATCAAATGTGAACCCTTTGGGAATTACATAAATGTTTTCCCACAGACCCTAGATTTAAAGGTCTGGGGCCAGACATGTTGCTGTCAGTTTCATCAGACACAAGCACTCCAAATGCAACTGCATATCCTAGATTCAAGACTACACATTGACACTTGGACAGTGATGAACAAACAAATGTTGAAGTGAATAGTCAAAACAACAAAACTTATGTCACACCACTTACAGACTGCATTAAACAGTATGTAAGCTTGTTAATATATATACATATATACACATACATGAACTAGAATGCTGACTGGGGAATACCATGTTCTCTAGAGAGTTCTGCTGTATATGTACGTGTGTGTGTGAATGAGTGAAAATCCAGGTTGCAGATGTGTTCTATAACTGGCATGTTTTCCTTCCGTAAAAGTCACAGCAGAGTTCCTACAGATCAGTGATTTGGAGTGTTACACAGTAAGCGAGTGACATGGCTCATCACATAATGGCCGCCTCCCCGTACTTCATTGCATCGTCTATGCCTCGTGCTACAGATTTCCAAATGCAATGTTTTGTCCCTTGCGTTTCTGTGGGAGATGTGTTGTGTTGTGTGGTTAATGAGGCCAAACCAAGCCTTGTTTCCTTGATCTGATTTATTGGCTGAGCAGAGTTATTGACTAGGAAGGCCAAGCCTCGTTGGGTCCCACTTCCTGCCAATGAGGAGTCATTTGACTCAAACCTTCTAACAAATAAAAAAATATATTTCATATACAGTATTGGGAAAACCATAATTTGATTAGTTTGATGGTCTTAGGTCTCATTTGTATAACCAATATAATATATATAAAAGTACATCACTTTGTTACCGTGTGAATTTACTTTTCTATGTGTCTTTTATGTGTTCACTAACGGGCCAGTAACATTTAAGGGCCTACGCATGTAATATGGACTTGTCAAAAATGGAGTGGGGTATGAATTTTAAAATGGAAGAAATTGTTTTATTGAAAAATATATTTTGACTCAAAATGACTTGTCCTTTCTAGGATTACGTGGCTTTAGCAGTCAATTTTGCATTGAAACCAAAATATATAATCTCAGTGAATGATAACATCTCACAACACATCAGCCTTATTGGAATCCCCCAAGAGGTAATATTTATAATTAACATCTACTTCACATGAGATTATTCACTCATTCAAAGAAAGTTATCCTAGATTCTATTGTTGTCTGATAGGGATAGAACATAATCAAGCAGTAAATACAACTTTAAATCTCTGCTATTATCGTTTTGGAAATGTTACTATTTGGGATTCTAGAAATGCAGAAAATCGTGAGGTGTCATGTTCTAAAATGTCTGTATTGTTCCTAAACATTAATCTGACTCCACCTAAGCACACACAGTATCTCTTATAAACTCTGACTTCCAACTGTTTTCAATAATCAATAAATTATTCAATAATTTTATAGATGGCTACCAGGATGTTAGTCTGTTTGAGGGATAGTATTTGATGATTGTTTATCTATGGTGTCTACCATACTTACTCTACCATACAAACTCGACCATACTTTCAGCCAATGCAAGCTACATTTCTGAATTTCTTAAAATTTGTTTCCCAACACAAGATTGTTCCCTTTGGACATTAGACTGAACATTTGAAGTGCCAAAGGAGGCTTAGGGTAATAAATTATTAAAAGTATATTTGGTATTTATACGCAAAAAATAAGTTATAGGAATGACATTAAAACAAACATCTTCATGGTTGAAACGCCTAACAATGTCAAAATGTTGTTAATTAATTCACAAACAAAGTCATCACCACTATGCGTCATTTGTTTGAGAATCGCCATTAATTCATATCCAACACTGACAGCGAAGAGCATCTCCCTGAAAACAATCCAACGCAAACGCCGTTTGATAGCGGAGCGGGTGACCGCGGCCCTGTGTTGTCCAAAATAGCACGCTGATCCATAAGATACTGGGCAACTCGTGGACCCCACGAAGGGGGGGACATTTAGGAACCACGCTGGGCTGTTCAAAGGGAGAGGTCTGTGATGTTTTTGGTGAGGTCCGAGCCTTGTCTGACAGAGCACCGGGTGGAAAAGGCTTCTGCTTATCTCATGGGCAACAGAAGTGCGGGCGAGATACGGCGTGAGAGCGCAGAGTGCACGGGAGGGGAGAGAGGACAAATCGTAACTTGCAACAAAAACATGTATTTTTGTGTAAAACACTGTGTTTGTTGTGTTTGTGTCAGCTTGTGTGTGTGTGTGTGTGTGTGTGTGTCTGTGTGCTTACCCGGCTTGTAGGACATGTTGGGTGGAAAGAGGAAGCCCTGCTGTGCGGCAGCAGCAGCCAGAGATCGCTGGTCGTGAGGAAATACTGGGATCATCAGAGGAGGCATGTGACCCTGTACCTGAGAGAGGGAGAGACAGGAGGAGTGAGACAGAAGGAGAGAGATAGAAGGAGAGATAGAGGGAGGGAGACAGAAGGAGACACAAAAGGAGAGAGACAGGAGAGAGACAGAAGGAGACATACAGAAGGATAGAGACAGAAGGAGAGATAGAGGGAAGGAAACCGAAGGAGACATAATGAAGGAGAGAGACAGAAGGAGACATACAGAAGGAGAGAGACAGAAGGAGAGATAGAGGGAGGGAGAGAGATTTCCATCAATTCGCTCATCCTCAAATCTTCTGAAAAAACCACAAACCCACACGCAAACACACGCACACAAACACACAAACCATAATTATAATTGTAACCCGAAAACCTAACCTTAACCCTTAATCTAACCCTCACCCTAAACCTAACCCCAACTGTAACTTTTACCCTGAACTTGACCTAAGTCAAACCTTTTATTTTTCCTCATGTTAAATTTCCCATGACTGGCAAAATGTAATTTTTTTCTTGTTTTACTATCCTTGTGGGGATTGCATGTCCTCGTGAGGGTAGTAAAAACGTGTACACAACCACACACACACACAAAACGCGTACACACAGAGAAGCAATAAAATACACACAGCGTCCTGAACAGAGCCCTTCAGACAAACACAGAAACAGAGGAATGAAGTGATCAACTTGAAGTGAAAAAGAAAACAGCCCTGGGAGAGTCAACATTGTGCTGTGTGTGTGTGAGTGTATCTGCGCATGTGTGTGCACAAGCGTGCGCATGTACTCTTTTATCTGAGCCTGAGAGCTCCCAAAGTAGGGGTAAAGTCTGGATGAACAGTTAAAACAGTTAGGTAGTTGGTATTAAATAGCGGACTAGCTCATATCAAAGATAAACCCTGAGGGACATTTCAGTCATCTGGTAGAATAGTACTGTACGTGTGCACAGTTAATGATCACTCTGCTTCAATCTCACTCTGCTTTCTCCTCTTTCTTTTCCATGCGCTCTCCCATTCCTCTCTCCGTCCTTTCTCTCTTCATCCTCAGAGAAAGCTGATCGGTTGAACCCCGTCTATTCTGTTTCTCTCTCTTTGATATTCTTTCTTCTACCCTACGTCTCTCCACCCTTTTCCGCTTCAGTCTCTGTTGTCCCTGATCTTTCGTAGGAATCTTGGTTGGTTTGCCGTGGATCAGTCATGATCATGAGCATCGTTCAACCTCACTGTTAAACACTCACTTGGAAGAAGGTGAACATTCTGGCCCGATCAGACTGCACTAGAATTGAGGGGACGTGATGGGAGCAACTGAGGCTAAATGAGTTAAATGAGAGTTCTGTCTCTAGAGGTTGAACTCAAAGAGCATTGGTAAGCAGGAGAGCTCCGAAACAACAACGCAGGCGCCACTGGGCGTATGTGTGTGCCTCTGGGTATGCGTGTGTGTGTGTTTGAGTGTCTGTTTGAGTGTTGCACGTGCAGACTTCTTTTATTACCACCACTCTGTCATATTTCTAAATGAGAGCTTATGAATATGTGTGCTTGTCTCCTAAGGCGACAGTCCCCCTCATATTCCCCAAAACACTTGGGAGTGAAATCCTGCCGCCCTACAACGCTCTCATCAGAAGGGAGGCCCCAAATAGAGACACACGCAAGCATGCAAGCTTACAGTGCCCCCCGCTCCAAAGACACACACACGGGCGCTCCCTGCCCCCCCCCCCCCCCCGCTCCAAAGACAAACACACATGGACACATCTTGTGACACTGTGGAAAGACCGTGGAAAGAATGAAGGCAGAAGAAAAACGAGTCTGTGTGGCAAGTGAAGGGGGGAAAGCGAGGCAGAATGCCCCATTCATTGTGCTCCCCTGGGAATGCCCGGAGTCCCCTCCACCAAACACAAAGCCCTGGCCTTCTTCTAAGGGGACAGAGAGAGCTGCGAGAAGAGGCATGAATGAGCCGCCCCACTCTCCGTGGCCATAAGAAAACACAGGGCCCCCTTCCTGACTGCCCACCACACACACCCGCACACACGAGCTCGCGCAGACACGTATTCACACAAGAACACACACCTACCTATGCACACATGCATGCACACACACAACCTCACATGGCGTTAATGGTCCCACTGTGTAACTGGTGTGTGTGTTTATGGTTGGGGGCTGTGTGTTTGCTCCGTGTGTCTGAGAAAAATAGAGAGAGAGTCAAAAGTATAAGAAATGGAGAGCTAGTCTACATGTGTTTGCGAGACAGATTCCTGTCCGTCTGCTTTTTTTGGGTCTAGTTTAGGCTGGTTTAGAGCTACTGCTTGTCTGCTTTCCTTAAACAGAATTATGTTAAAAGCTTTAAAGTTAGTCAGAGTAACTCAGTATGTCATACTTAAAGTCAGTCTAGGTCCTGGGGACTTACTCAGTATGTCATACTTAAGGTCAGTCTAGGCCCTTTGGGTGTACTCAGCATGTCATATTTTATGTCAGTCTAGGTTCTGGGGACTTACTCAGTATGTCATACTGTAAGCCAGTCTAGGTCCTGGGGACTTACTCAGTATGTCCTACTTTAGGCCAGTCTAGGTTCTGGGGACTTACTCAGTATGTCATACTGTAAGCCAGTCTAGGTTCTGGGGACTTACTCAGTATGTCATACACTAAGTAAATCCTGGGGATGTAGTGTTTGCTCTACAGTTGACAAATCTTTTTAAAAGATAACCATTCACCTCAGCTCCACAGGAATGGAAAAAAGTGCCTTGGCTATTTCTTTAATTAGTGATAGTTCTTTCAGTAAAATCAATAATATAATACATATATATATATATAAATATATATAGTCACTTTGATTAGAATTGGTATTTTAATCAAATAATGCATATTGTCTTCTTAATATTTCCAATATTTTGGTATTGTCACGTTGCCGTCCCAGGACGAGCCCTCCTCTGATCGGGTGGCGATCCGGCGTTCGACGTCGCCGGCCTTCTAGTCGCCATCGTGTGTGTTTTGTCCTGTTTCCCCCCATGTCCTGTGAACGCATCCCTCCCTGATTCCTAACAGGTGCCTCCTGTTAACACCGTATATAAGCCCTTGTGTGTCTAGTCTATGTGTCCGTGATTGTTACATGTTACGTGTTATTAGGAGCAGTGGCGCTCCATAGCCGTGTAGGCTTATTTCATTTTTTGATGCTCACCAGTTCGAATAAATTCGACTTTCTGATTTACCGCCTGCGCCTTGGTTCAAGTTCATCGCCACACGTTACAGGTATAAACATACAGTCATGTGAAAAGATTAGGACACCCCATAAAATATTTTGTTTGAAGAAATATGGACATATCAATATTTGATCTCCTTTCAAACATATACTATGGATAAACCAAAAACAATGAAAATGTAACCATGATATAATTTATTTAACAAAACCTCTACAAAGATGCAATTTCATACTGAGGAAAAAGATAGGACACCCTATGCCCTAATAGTGGGTATTGCCTACTTTGGCTGAAATAACTTCAATAACACATTTCCTATAACTGTCTACCAGCCTCTGACATCGACTGGGAAAACGTTTTTCAGCTGGGTTATGTTTGAGGGGTTTCTTGCATGCTAAGCACATTTCAAATCACCCCACAGCCTAACAGCCTTTTCTGTAATAAAATAAAACATCAGGGCAAGACTAAACTTTGCCAAGAGAACACCTATACAAAGATCAGAACACATAGACAAAGACCAGTAGAACTGTTTTTGCACAGTATCAGAAGACCTGTGTGGCACAAACCAAAGACAGCATTTGAGCACAAGAACATCATACCAACTGTGAAGCATGGGGGTGGAAATGTCTTGGTTTGGGCCTGCTCAGCTGCAGCAGGTCCTGGCCAGCTTACTTTCATAGAATACAATATGAATTTGTCATTGTATCAGAGGGTGCTTGAGGAAAATATAAGACCATCTGTCCCAACATTTGGATGGGACTTTGCAACATGACAATGACCCAAAACATTCCAGACAAATCCACCAAGGAATAGCTCAAAATAAATAAATGGAGAGTTCTGGAATGGTCAAGTCAAAGCTCAGAACTTACTCATATTGACGTGCTGTGGGGTGATTTGAAACGGGCTGTGCTTTGACTTGGCCATTCCAGAGCTCATTTATTTCTTTTGAGCCATTCCCTGGTGGATTTTTCTGGAAACTCACACAGTTGAAAACGTTCTGCATTGAGGAGTGGGAAAATATTTCTCCCAGTCGATGTGAGAGACTGGTAGACAGTTAAAGGAAATGTTTTATTGAGGTTATTTCAGCCAAAGGGGGCAATCCCAGCTATTAGGGCATAGGGTGTCCTAACTTTTTCCTCAGTAAGAACATGGCATCTTTGCAAATAATTTGTTAAATAAATGACAAGATTAAAATGTCATTGTTTTTGGTTCAATTACATCCCGTTTATCTATAGATATTGTTTGAAACAAATCATTTCATGTGGTGTCCTAACTTCTTCACCTGCCTGTATGTACTTCTTTGATTTGCAGTTGAAAATAAATAAAACATCTGAATATTTTGCTAAATCTATCTAATTTACCTTGGAATTAAACCTCTGGCAATATGAAAATAACAAATTCAACCAGTTTAAAAAGAGAAAAAGACTCATTCCCCTGTTTTATGTCACATTGTGTACCACAACGAGCTTGGAAAGGATAAAGAAAACAAAATAATAATAAGGAGGTCAGACAAAAGGCTGTTGTTAAGCGGGGACAATCTCAAGGCTTCAAGTCCATTTTCTAGAGACCTTGAGGTTCATGTTTCCACTGTATGTAATGTTACGAAGAAATGCAATGCCTATGTCACCATAGCCAACCCCCTCAATGTGGCCACATAGAAAAGGATGTAAGATTGTATTAAAGGATTGTTTGAATGGTGAAGAAAGCCTAGATCAACTGCCAAACAGATTCAAGCTGACCTTCAGACACAAGTTATGGCAGTTTCAATTCTCACTGTCTGTAAGGCAGGAAACCCACTGCAAAGAGACACAATAAAGCCTCACCACCATTTCCCAAAACACACCTGAACATACCATAAATGTTGTGGACAATCTCCAGGGTAAAGAGGCGAACATTTTAGCTTTTGGGTAAAGAGCATCATTGCTAAGTGTACAGAAAACAAATGAAGCCTTGAAAGCCCCAAGGAAATACTGACCGAAAATCTGTTGAACCTATTTTAAAGCCATGAAAGTAAACAGCAGTGGGAAGGCAGCCTTCAAATGTGAGAGACTGGAGCAGTTTACACAGGAACAGTGGGAAAAACAGTCAGTAGAGAGGAGCAGAAATCTCGCCCAAGTCTCAGCAATGTCATATTTAGTCTAGAGTGTCAATCCTTTTATTAATGCCATTTCTTTTGATAACTTGATTAAAATATATTGATTAGGTTTGGAATCCAAAATAAAGTTTCTGTAAAATAATCGTAAAGAATAGCGGACCAAATATGTCGGTCAATTTCCACTTCATTGAAAGTAAAAGGGTAATACTAGTAAAATAAAATTGAGTTTCAATTGTCTAAAATGCGGCACGTTTTAAAAATGTTCCTGCCTGCAAGTGTATGCAGTGATAGAACCTCTGCAGGCGTTGCCAGAAACATCCGCTCTAGTCTAGACTAATCTCTTACAAGCCAATCACCATGACGGCTCATTCCTTTAATGTCCCATAGTTGCTGAATTTGTTTTAACATTTGCGTCTACCTAATGGCTTTCTGGACCATTCTGTCTGATTTTGGTTGCTGATTAGTCGTTTGCGTACACCATTAGGCATTAACATGGCTTTGGTGAACTAACTGAGCAGACTACAGGCCGGGTCAGCAATTCTGTACTGGCTGACAAGACAGCTCACTTCATTTTATGCCTGACAGTTAAGGGGCCAACAGTGTTGTCTTTTTGGTTGGAATGGACAAGGTTGTGCTGAAGGAAGTGAAGGAAACAAAGAAAAAAGGAAGCAAATACAAGGAGGATCAAGAAAGCCTTTGGAAACTGGAGGGAGCATGATGACAGGGAGAATAAGGGGGGGGGGGCTAAACGGATGATGGCAACAGTTGATAAAGAATCGCAAAAAAGGGAAATAAAGAACATCAAAAGGACCAACGGAAAGGGTGGAGGGGAGGAGCCGTGTGGAGACCTGGGCGGATACACTTTACCAAGAAGAAGGTGAACAACAAAGAAGGAATCGAGAGTGGAGGGGAGGAGCCGTGTGGAGACCTGGGCGGATACACTTTACCAAGGAGAAGGTGAACAACCAAAAAGGAATCAACAACAAAGCAGGATGATGTACGAATGAAGAACAGAGAGGACAGAAATGGAGGGATGAAAAGAGGACGAAGAAAAGGAGGGGTGTGGGTTGCAGTCATTAATTAAACCCGTTAGCTTGCGGTCCGGCCGGCCTTAGTGGCCTGGAGGAAATGAAAACACACATGAAACACATTAAGGACACACTTACCAAAGGCACATGCCTGTCACCCACTGCTGGGACCATAGGTAGGGCCACCCTGACACACTCACACTGTGTGTGTTTGTTTGAGTTTGAAATTGTGTGTGTGTGCATTTGGGTGTGTGTGTGTGCGCATAGCCATATCTTTCACAAGGAGGCTGTCGGAAGCTTTCCTTTAACCCTTGGAAGTTCCCTACTGTTTCTACAGGCCATTTAAAACCACATGACAGGAAACTGGTGTTACTTTGAACTGGGTTCTCCTTCACAATAAAGCACAGTACTGACAGCCACTCATTACACATCAAGATGTAAACAACATCTTAACACTACATAAGCGCTCGTGCCTTCGGACGAACAAAAAACTGGAAGAAAAGGTTACATGGCACTTGAACTAAGGAATGAACCAATAAATAATCCACAATATGTTTAAGAATTAACACAAATCTGGTAAGTAAACTGGATAACACATTCAAAACAGAAGTACAGCACTGGTCAAGGCAGCATCCTAAATGGTTCCCTATTACCAATGTAGTGCACTAATACCAACCAGGGCCGATGGGCTCCATACGGAAATGTCTTGCACTATAAAGGGAATGGTATTTCCTTTAGGACACAGCCCAAAGCAGGAACCCTAAACAGTAGCCCTGGGTCAGTTCCTTGGAGTATTGGGCCCAGTAGCCTGAAAGAAGCCGGTCTGGAGTTGATAAGTAGAAGCAGACTGGCTATTCTTGTGGTGCCACTCTGCCGGAGTGTTTAAGGCCGAAATGCTTTCAACACAGCATAAACAGTCAGAACCCCAGTGACCAGGCACTGAAGTAAATCTACAATTCAAGGCATGGTCAGGAGCAAAGATCATAGTATATTAGCCACTGCAACATAATAATAAGACTCCACAGCTTATACCCCTAATATAAAAATAGTAGACAAACTGGGATTTTATACTGTGCTTCTCTTGGACCCCAACATTTTTACTCCTCAACCATGCCTGGCCCATTGAAAGTAATTTTTCCTAGTTATTCCTTATTATACAATTATATCCTTGTCTCCCGTGGTAGGAAATGAATGCTTACGATGATCATATATGTTTTCTGAAAACTGTCAGATGCATTACCTAGTATACAACAATCTAAGCTTACTTTGCCCATTCAAATGTAGGAATATTTAAGAGCCAGTCTGCTGTAAAAGTATTTAAACCAGGTCTGTTGTAATAGTATTCAAACCAGGTTTGTTAAAATAGTATTCAAACCAGATCTGTATTATTATTTAAAACAGGTCTTTAGTATTATTTAAACCAGGTCTGTAGTAATATTATTAAAACCTGTTCTGTAGTAATAGTATTTAAACCAGTTCTGTAGTAATATTATTTGAACTAGTTGTGTAGTAATGGTATTGAAAAATCAGGTCTGCTTGACCGTTATGTTTGCCCTTCTTACCAGATGCAGACAGTCAACACCTAACTACTCTCACAAACGCCATAGCCTGAGGACACAGTGAGGTTATGTGATCATATAGAGTAGTTTTACTGTGTCACAGACAAACACACACACACACACCCGAGGCCTGGTCTTAATGAACTCAGATCTGTGGTTTATTAAAGCCAAGCGGGGTTGTAAAAGGAGGCCTTGTTAAAAGTGGAACACATCCAGATCTCCAGAGCGCAAGGGACCCTGGCTCGCTGCCTTCCCCAGTAAGGGTGAACCTTTTCTGGGGTGTGGGAGAGGGAATTGCTCCACTGTGGTGGTGAAGACGAGTCAGTGTTCATTCAGAATTAGAAACACATTTCACCAAAGAAGCAAGGAGAATGAAATAGGAACAAGTTGGATTAAGGTAGCCTGGTGGCGAGAGCGCTAAGCCAGGAATGGGATTTTTTTTTATCTCTAATCAGACAAGGTGGGTACAAATAACAGTATCTGTCATTTTGCCATAGAGTGAAACCCTAAACCCCTTATTTGCACCAAAATACGACATGACTGATCCCCTGGCCATGAACCCATTCTTAAGGTGGGAGAACCAGGGACTGAACGCAACAATACATGATCATTGGAGGCAGCTCATTGGGAATGACTCTGTGGTAATGACAACATAAAAATTTTGCAGCATTCGCTTAGCATTCACAATGTGCAACATTATGAATCTCTTTTTCTGCATTAAAGCATATGCAATGTTGATTTTCCCTTGCGTCAGCTCAAAAATGGCAGCTGTGTTTTTTGGTTGATTTTGGAACACCAGACTGATCACGTGACTAACATCAACACTCTGATTGAAGGTTTGGCAAGAAACAAATACCCACTAGATGGCATCGCAACACTTGAGTTCCCCAAACAATAACGTGTCTAATTGTCACTGTGAAAGAAGAATGGGACCTTATTAAGAGACTGAAAGAGGTGTGAGAAAGGGGGGGGGTGGGGATATATCAACTGTAGAGTGGAACTAAACTAAAGGCAAGAGAAATGGGAAAAGGTGTGGGTTGATGGTGGGTGCATTCGTTGATTGATCGAGGCGTGATCATTTGCACAAAAAAAGGATCCAGTTATAAACAGGTCAATTACAGGGTCACTGTGTGTAGGGGTGACTAAGATCAGGTACGTACAGTAGAGTGTTCAGCACTGACCTGTATCTGCTGTTGAAGAACGTTGATTTTGTGCTGCTGCTGCAGGAGCTGTTGCTGTTGCCTTGCAATCTGGGAAACGATTCAAAATATCAGATCTCAGGGAGACCAATGCAAACACGAGATGAGAGGGGATAACATGCAAAGCTTAAGTTTTGAGTTTGAGCAGACTGGCCAAGGTCTGAGACATGTTTGATACTACCACTGGCCAAAGACCCCATAAAACATCTTAAAAGCAACTCCCCTTTAGGTGTACCAATGTTTTCTTCAGAACCACGTGAAATTCCATTGTCATTTAACTATTCTGTTAATGTAAAAAAAAATGAAAGCTGAAGATGGCTACCTGGTGTTAACTAGGCAGCAAATGACAAATTGTGTGTCATTAACTTAACAAGTTACTGGCTAGGTTGACTGTCCTATGGACTCTGTTTAGTGATAGCTTAACAGTATGTAAAACATATTTATTCATATGTTAAAATTAAAAAGACATTATTAAAAGTCTGTTAATATCATAATTAAACATCATTTAGATGTTGCAAATCATTTATTTAGAATAGCAAAGTGGTATAAATGAAATGAGCTATTGGTTGAAAATATGAGAACAGAATGGACAACCAGCCTGTTTGTCTAGAAGGTCTAGAACGCCAGTGCTAATAATTGGTTTTTGCCCAAGTTTGTATGAAAATATGCTGTTTTTCTTTTTAAAACAAATTAGTTGGCAACCGTTTTATAAAAGTAATTAGGCCCTCTGTAAAGGGCTATGTCAAGGTCCTTCAAGGCCAAAGAACAGCCCATAAATTGAAATCGCAAAAGTAAGAGTTTGAAAAAATATGTTTTTTTTATTGAGAATACATTGTAGAAGCTAATAGACAGAATATGGTTAGACCATAAGAAATAAGGAACAGAAGACAAAAATCCTTGGAGGAGTGGACAATTATAAAAAAAATGAATATATTGTGAGACAAGAGTAACCATAGCAGATTATATAACCCAAATTAGCACTGGCAGTAGCTTGTCTTTAAGCAACGCTATCAGACAACAATGAAGCTGTGAGACATATTTACAAGTGTGACTGGCACAAGCCTACCCCTTGGCTAACTATCGTCAGGCCAGAGCATAGGCGGAGACAGACAGCTGGATTGGCCCAATTACACTAGGCCAAACTCTCAAAGGCAGTGTGTTTCCACCATCCAGTCTATAAGTAACAAAAATAGTATTTTTTTTATGTATATGATTACAGGCTGTCCATTGTGGGACGTCGCCCATCGAGCATGTGTCAAGTTTCTTTTGGGCAAGGCCTCTCAATGGCTTCGATTTAAGTTAATCTGTCATGTATGAACTGCTGAATAACAGGCCAACAGTGAAATATGTCTGTATAAAGTTCAAATTCACAGTTCTGTTATGATGTGGTAGAATGTCATTCCCTGGGATTTTCTCACCTGGTCCTG
>JACXGK010000348.1:62505-83084 GCA_016801125.1 Novumbra hubbsi
GGGGGGGGGGGGGGGGGGGGGGTCATGAGAGTTGTGGGTTAGCATGAAGAAAAAGGAGGAAGACATTAAGTCCCAGACACAACGTCAAATAATCCAACTATAAATGTAGACTACCACTCAAATGTTTGGAGTCACTTAGAAATGTCCTTGTTTTCAAAAGAAAAGCAATTTTTTTGTCCATACATTAACGTTACATTGATCATAAATGCAGTGTAGACATTGTTGATTTTGTGAAAGATTATTGTAGCTGGAAAATGCTGATTTATATTAAAATATTTACATAGGCGTACTGAGACCCATAATTATCAACCCTCAGTCATGTGTTCCAATGGCACGTAATTGCTAATACAAGTTAATTATTTTAAAAGGCTATCTGATCATTAGAAATCCCTTTTGCAATTATGTTAGTGCAGCTAAAACTGTTGTGCTGATTAGCAAAGAAATAAAATTGGCCTTCTTTATTCTAGATGAGTATCTGGAGCATTACCAATTGTGGGTTCGTTTACAGGACAAAAATGTCAGGAAACAAAGAACTTCATTACGAAACTCGTCAGCCCACTGTTGTTCTGAGTAATTAAGGATAATAGACAAAGAAACTGAAGATCAATGTGTACCACTCCCTTCACAGAACAGTGCAAACTACCTCTAACCAGAATATAAAGAGGAGTGGGAGGCCCCAGTGTACTGAGGAAGAGGACAAATACATTCGAGTTTCTAGTTTGAGAAATAGAAATAGGCAGGTCCTCAACAGGCAGCTTCATTAAATATTACCTGCAAAATTACTGCATGTAATGGTCTGGTGGTGCTTTGGTGGTCAGTTGGTATTCTGTTTGTAATGGAGTGGCCAGCCCAGATCTTAAACCTATTAAGCTATTGTGGGAGAAGCCTGACAGTATGATACAAGATTACCTCAACAAATTGACAACTAGAATGCCAAAGGTCGGCAAGGCTGTAATTGTAATTGTAATAGATTTTTTTACTAAAGCAA
Source organism: Novumbra hubbsi (assembly GCA_016801125.1). Taxonomy (NCBI): domain Eukaryota; kingdom Metazoa; phylum Chordata; class Actinopteri; order Esociformes; family Umbridae; genus Novumbra; species Novumbra hubbsi. Next base: position 63,494 of record JACXGK010000348.1, read on the forward strand.
AGTTTGGAGGACACAATTATTTTTTCTATTAAGAAATATGATTTCAAACCTTCTCAATGACTATATTACCTATTCATTTAGCTATATTTCCTATTCAAACTCATTTCATGTATGTTTGTAAGTGACTACAGACTTTGGAATGGTACCGTTTGTTCATCGTCCATATTCCATTCATCAACAACATCTGAATTATGTCACCTCTGTTGCCCCGACTTCACTTTACAGAATGTTCCAAATGGCATCATGTCCACTACATAGTGCCCTCCTTAGGACGGGACCCGGACGTGAGTATGTGTATGTGACTGTTTGTCCTAACACTTGCTGCATTCTAACAGAGACTTTATTGTAGTCCATTGGAGCTGTATTAGCCACGGCTGCTCTCTCTCCTGCAAGTGTCCCCAGTACCCACCTATAGAATCCACATGGCTCTGGTTACAAGCAGTGCATTATGTTAAGAAAATGGTAATGTGGATGTTTGATGATAAAGCATTGGTCTTCTGATATACCAAAGACCACAGGTTTCTCTTTCATTCGGCCCCTCCTTTTTTCCTTATTGTATATCTACACATTCCCAAAATTAAATCCCATTGTTGAGCTTGTTAGCCTATAATGTGTTATTAGCCTAAGCCATGAAGCAACATGAAATATATTGCACTGTTATATATTTTTTCCAACCACTAGTGGGATAATCCACAGTCAGACTGGGTAGAAGAGAAGGCAAGCAAAAAAGAATAACAAGGTAAGCTAGTGCTAAAGCAAAATGGTTAATTTGCTATGCTAGCTCTAAGGCGAAATCACAATAACTACAGACTGCGTAGAAACCTAAAAAACCACACAATTGGGATGGAATAATCAACCTACTTAAACACACATATCCACTGACAGAATTCAGTTAGTGACACCATGCAAACCCAAAAACACTAACACAGCAGAGACACAAAACACACGGACACTTGCCAACTGTTAATGATGGTACAATGAAGACGTTTTTGGCAGTACACCTTGGAACACCAGCCAAAAACATCAACATGTCACAAATGTGTTTCTGCTTTTTTCATCTTATTGCATTACATGGATTGACCTGCCTACCCTCAGTAACATCACAACACTATGACACCTGGCCTGTATAACATCACTAAACAACAACACCTAGCCCACATAACATCACTACACAACGACACCTGGCCTGTATAACATAACTACACAACAACACCTGGCCTGTATAACATCACCACACTATGACACCTGGCCTGTATAACATCAGTACACAACAACACCTGGCACACATGACATCACTACACAACAACACCTGGCCTATATAACATCACTACACAATAACACATGGCCTGTATAACATCACTATACAACAACACCTGGTCTGTATAGAATCACTATATTATGACACCCGGCCTGTATAACACCACTGCACAATGACACCTGGCCCACAAAACATCACTGTACTATGACACCTGGCTCATGTAACATCACTGCTCTATAACACCTGGCCCATGTAACATCACTGCACTATGACACCTGGCCCATGTAACATCACTGCACTTTGACACCTGGCCCATGTAACATCACTGCACTATGACACCTGGCCCATGTAACATCACTACACAGCGACACCTGGCCCGTATAACATCATTACACTATGACCCCAGGCCCATGTACCATCATTACACTATGACACCTGGTCGGTATAATATCACTACACTATGAGACCTGGCCCATGCAACATCACTACACAGCAGCACCTGGCCCGTATAACATCATTACACTATGACCCCAGGCCCATGTACCATCATTACACTATGACACCTGGTCCGTATTATATCACTACACTATGAGACCTGGCCCATGTAACATCACTACACTATGAGACCTGGCCCACTTAACATCACAACACAGCGACACCTGGCCCACGAAACATCATTACACAATACAAGTCCATGAATGGTAAACTAATGACAACAATTTTATCACACACGTGCTCAGGCCAATGGAAGAAAAATCGTGGAGATTTGTCTAGAAAAAAAAATGTATGCTGATTTGGGAGTGATTCATATCTAAATGGTTCTATCCATCTATCTCAGTGGTTAAGGCCCTCTTCCATGCCTGCCGTTAAAAAGTGAGTTGGACGTTTGAATTGAATCACAGTATTATAAAGCGAGGATGCAGCTGGTGGAACAGAGAGCTTTCTGTGGAAGGAGAAAGAGAGGAGGCAGAAAGAGCAGAGAGGAGAGAGAAGGAAAAATGCATGCATGTGGATGGTTTTAGAGAGACCATACAGTCATTTCCTTTGCAGTGTGTGGATAGATTGACATTACGCCAGCGGCAAATATAAATATAATGAATAGAGCTGACATGAAGTACTATAACCCTGTTTCCAAAAACAGAATGTACAAATCATTTAATCCCTATATTCAAAAGAAAATATTACAAAGACAATATATCAAATGTTGAAACTAAGACATTTTACTGTTTAAAAAAAAAATTTGCCCAATTTGATGCCAGCAAGTTGGGACAGAGGCATTATAAAACTGAACCTGTTGGAAAATATTAGGTCAATTAATAAAGTCAACTAACTAATTGGTAACAGGTCAGTAACATGATTGGGTATTAAAAGATTATTCAAGATAGGATGGGTGTGTCAGAAGTGAGAATTTCACCGCTCTGTAAAAGACTATTGATGATTCTAATATTTAGAATATGGGGATCATCTACGGTACATCATTTCATTAAAAGATTCAGGGTCCGAAAACAAATATTGGATGGCCGTGATCTTCGGGCCCTCTGGCCTGATTCTGTATTAGACATCACTGCATGGGTTCAGGACCACAGTAGGTCGCTGCACCCAGGAATGCAAGTCAAAACTCTACCATGAAACCAACAAGAACCAGGACCGCTGCCGCCTTCTCTGGGCTCAAGCTCATTTAATATGGACTGAGGCGAAGTGGAAAACTGTCAAATCAAAATGTGGTTCCCCAAATTATTCTAAGGGCCCAATCTGAATAGGGCTTTTCAAAGTGCCAATAAGAAGGAGCAGATTGATGAGGAATGAGCGAGTTGGTTCAGAAAAAAGCCTTTATGTGTGTGGCCAATAGCAGGGCACTATGTAGGAAATGGGGTACCATTTGAAGTGCACACAATGTTACTTCAATAAATCCAGCTTCTCACCCCAGATATTCAAATCAGAAAGGGTCAGTTACTAGTCGTTTACAATTGTGTCAAATGTAATATGCCTGTCTGAACAGTCAATAACCCAATGACGAGACCCAGAGTATGAACAACTAAAAGAGAGCTGTTTCAAATGAAAGTGTGTGTGGTGAAACATGATAATGCACGCTGGAGACTCCCACTATTTATGTCCAAACACTCCAATGGAAGGAGATTCTTATTGAGATGCACCCCTGCAATTAACAGCCATATTTGATGCCCCATCTCACCTTTGACCTCTACTAGTAGCTCACTGGAATTCAGTTGGTCCACTCTGTCTTTCCAGTCTTTGGGCAGAAGTCTCTCCGCACAGGTCGACTCTATGGCAGGAGAGGAAGAAGTTAGTATCCTGGTGCATCACTGAATCAAATGTTTCCCTGAGCAGAATTAAACCGACCACACACATGAATCACTGAATCAAATGTTCTCCGGAGCAGAATGCAACAATCAACACTGGATCAATCGTTCTCCTGAGCTGAATCGTTCTCCTGAGCAGAAACTATTTTGCACAAATATTAATTCACTGTCAGTCTTCAACGCTTCACCCAATATAACCCGTTCGTGGGGTGAGGATGGGAGCATGCAGGAAACCTGGCGTGTGTGTAGGAGCCAGTATTCCACAGATCTAAACCCCCTATTAAGGGTCTCATTCCACAGGGAAATTGCAGACGTCCAGCAATCAAGACGGCATTCTTCACTTTTGGTACGGAAACCCCCCCTCCCACCCAAACCCTCCAAGGCCTTTCTGGATTAAAAATGGTTAACCGGACAATGGCTCATTTGTGGGACTTGATCCTAACAAAAGGACAAGCAATCATAAGCACATGGTCATTGTGAATGGCTCAATGCTTGGTTTGAGAGGTTTGCGGCCTCGAGACCCTCGAAGGCTGAATGAAGCGCACTTTGCACTACATTCAAACAGAGTCCCACACGCCTCGGTCAAACGTAGTGCACAGTGAGGCATTGGGAAAGACACTCTGTCCCATTAAAAGCCTAGCATGTTTACACTGGTTTACATAAATTCACGTTAATCAGGATCACATGAGATAAACATGGAACCATGGTCAAGAAAGAGAGGAATGGATGGCTCCCCAATTGTATCCTGTTCCCTAGAAAGCGCACAGCGTTCCCCTACAGAATGCGCTTCTTTTATAGGGAAAAAGGTGCCATTTTTAAAGCAGCCTGTTAAAATTGGACAGTTTACGAAAGAGGCTGTCTTAAAAACTTTTCTAAAATTCAAAAGTCGCCTCCCTGGCTGTGGGGCCCAAAAGGGAATTTCCAAGTCTGATTCCTAATAACAAGATAGTTGATACAATTTGCCGTCAAAATCCCCCATCATTTGTTGATCGTTTGTCTCCTCAATCTGAAAGCACACCCCAGCTCAATATGTCCTGTATATATTTGGTTGTACTTTAGACTATTTACAGCCAGCGGAAGAGAGCGTCTTTCTCTCGCTTTGAGAGATAAACATACACTGTCTGCTGGGCCTCGCATTAAATTGAATTAAAGCAAGGATTTATGGACGCACTTAGGGAAGAGAACACAACCTGTAACTCTACTCTGAGTCTGCGCTTGGGCGCTGGATGAGTGAAAAGTGTATGTGTGTTCACGCGTGTGTTAGTGTGTGCAAGGGTTCCACGCGATTTATAACCCTTGCGACCTGATAAACATATCTGAAGAGAAAAGGAGATGAGAGAGACTGGCAGAGAGATGGAGAGGAGGAGACGCATTTTACCCTAGATGGGTTTTTATCATCGTCTCTTCTCCTGCAGGGAGGATCAAGTGCTGTTTAGATTGGGGACTGGATAGAAATTCCACACTGTCCGCACCAGCTCTCCTCCCCGAAGTAGATAGGATATTCAGATGATGAAGGGCTTGTGTACAGTCCAGAGAAGTACGGGGAGGGGAGGGGGGGTGGAGGAACAAGCCAGGATGAAGACGAGAAAGAGGAGGAGGAGAATTTCCGATCCCCGACTCATGGAGGCGTGTACCTGGCTTTCCACTGTGACGTTTTACCAAAACCACAGACCTGTAGCAGTGTGGGACGTGTGAGCGTCAAGCATCCTTTAGGTCAAGACATGGCTAGGAGTGCTTAACCCACGCGGGGCCTTCAGGCAAAAATACACACACATTCAAACCGAACTCTGGGCCTCAAAGGTATTCAATACTACAATGTATTTTGTCTTCCCTTTCAATCAGAAACTGGGTTTTGTTGAGTTCAAAATCAGGTAGAACAGAAAGGACAGTACGAGTTAAAATGCCCCTGTGCTGTGAAACACCTTTTAAAGGTGCATTTCTTGTTCTCCTTCTAATGATCAAGCACTGAATACAGGAGGAGTAGAAGAAGTTTAGCTCGATTTTAGACGGTTCTTCATCGTATAAGTAACCTATGGGCTGGGGGAAACTGTATCTCTGTTACTTTAGCCACCACTAAGTGGTTGGGGGATGAGAAATAGAGAGAGAGCAGAGAGTCACAAAGAGAGAGAGAGATAGGGGGATAGGGAGACAGACAGATAAAGAAGAAGAGAGCGAGAGAAAGAGAGCGAATGGGAGAGCAGCTGGGCTGAACAGCTGGCCAGGAGGATTTATGTCAGAGTGAAATAAAACTCAACATATGTCCAAACACAAGTAGGAAAGCAGAGATCCCCTCTTTAGCTTGCAGAGAATCTCAAACTGGTTTCACTCAACCCCCCCGCCTCACTCCTCTCCCCGCCTGCTTCCTGAGAAAGGTCAAAGGTAATCGAGGAGAGGCGGCAACGGGGGAAGATCTGGAAACAAATGTGCCTGCCTGAAACGAGAGTATCCTCCTCGCTGGGCGAGTGACAATTGCAGGGGTGACATCCCAAAATAAACGGGTGGTTATTTGAGTTGAGTTTCCTTTTCAAAAAAGTGTGTGCTTTCCTTTTTTGGAGACACGTCCCATTGATGCTGGTTTATCAGAATGTGGGGGGAGATCTGTATCGCTGGAAGGATGCCCCCTGCACCTTCACTCATCGAGTACGTCATCGAGGCGGTGTGCCTCCTCCGCTGTTCGCCCAACGACCAATCAGTTGTAGGATCAGAAAGTAGAGGAGTCACTATAACACACAAAGCTCTGCCACAGAGTTCTTTCTTACACACACAAGGGGCCCTCTGACCCGGTCAGTAATGCAGGTAGCACTACAAGAGCTAAGCTGTAAAACCATTAGAGGCCAGGTCAGACGTGTGTTAGCGTGGTATCCGTTACTGCACACTATTTTCATCCGTCAGATGACACCCCCTCTACCACGGCCTCCAGGATGAAGTTTCTCTGGGAACAGATCTAGAATCAGCCGTCACTCTCCCGATCTTAATCTAAACATTAGTAGGGGATGGGGGTACTAAACTGACCCAAAATCAGGGTCCTGGGGCCACCTTATCTTGTCTATGACTGGAGAATGCTCACAAGCGGCTCATTTGGAGAGGATGGATGGGGACTGGTTGACGGGCAAATTACCCCACAATCCCCCATTCAGGCTTCCACTGAAACGGCGGACAGATAACATTGTAGGTGATTTGGAAGTGTTCCCCTGCTCGGGCACGTCACGCATCAACCAATGTCCAGGGCGCCACATCATCGATTGTGTTGTCATCGACTGACAGATAACGTGCTGTGATTTGGCAGTGGTCGGCCACATCAGAGAACAAGGAACATTGGTTGCAGCGACATTAGTCGTAGCAGATATAAATGTATAGAACATGTGGTGTAGCAATCTAACTCTCCGCCTCACGTACTGCTGCAGCATGGTTGCATATTGTAGTAAAGAGAGCAAAAACTGTCTCTCTCGAATGAAGCGCAGAAATGCCTGGAGGAAATATAAAAATGGTTCCAAAGAAACCATGATTTATAGCTGAGGTGAATGATTAGTCCATCTGCTGTAATAACAACCATATGATGATCTCTGAACAGTCGGTAACCACACTGAGCGAACATCACCGTGTTCTGGTGAAACTTCAGTTATTTGCGTCAGTTGTACCGTACGATTATGGTTACAAAGAAACATAAAACGAAAGCAATACCCATACCAGTCTCTGCACCTTCCCATAGGTGGGTTAAAGGGCACTGGCTTCTGTTCCCAATTTAGTCACCCGCCTCCCCCTAAACCTCCCCCCCCGACGCCATGTGAAGCAGAGACAATAGAAACCTTGTTGTTGGGGGTCAGAGGTAATTGGGTGGGGCAGGCTGCGGGGGGTACAAGAAGGCCCGGGGAAAAGAGTGAAAGGGGAGGGGTTCTTGTTGTGTTTCAACAGCTGAGTGCCCATTGAGAGTGAGAGGGTGAATGTCCGTAGCCCTCAACCACTGGCGATTCGGACCCCCAAGAGAAAAGCCTGTGCAGAACAGCAAACAAGCAGCTGGCTTGTTCCGTCATCTGCAAAGGGGGCGTCAACCTCTCGGCCTTCGTCCCTGGCAGTACTCTCTCGCCGCCTCGGCCGCCTCCATTAACGAGGAAGAAAAGGAAAAGAGAAAGGTCCGGCACATCTCAGGTACCTGGTACTCAGGGGCTGGATGTGGACAGAATGAGATATGGTGGAGGACCATATGTCCCGTTTGGCCCGCTGCCAAGCCATGAAGAAAAGGACTACTTGGCATCCCATGTGGCTTGATGTAGTTAAGGCTCTCTGCCACAGATCATCACAGCAGAGATCCCTATTCATGACAGAATGCCGGGGGGAGTTAAAGTCTAGGGCACACGCACAAACACACACACAGACACAAAATCACTTGAGCTGGTAATCATATAGAGAAGTCCTAACACAGCGGCACTGCCAAAACCCATGAGTCAAATACCGTGCTTAATTGGGCTTAACCCTTAGGCTAACCCCATTCTCTGCAACACCTCTATCACCACTACCACTGGTCCAACAAAACCTGCGTTCACACAGCCAGGGATAACCAGTCACTCGCTTTGCGTAGCAGCGGTTGAGATTCCGAAATGGCCTATCAGCGCCGGGAGAGAACAAAGTGGAGAAGAACAGAATGAGCCGATTGTCAGACAGGGGATGCCGGGCCCCTTTCATGTTGCCCTTCAGCTGGTTAAGCTATTAGATGTTGTGATCGGATCCCCAGGCCTGGGATGTGCTCAAACACAGCGAACAGATGGAATGGGATGCCACTTGGGACTAAACCTAAACTAGCTTTGGACAAATGACAGGTTGGCTGGCTGTATACCAACTAGTGGTACATTTAAGTCAAAAGGCACATGGGCTTTGTGGCGCATCAGACACTATAAACAAGGTTGTTCAAACACATTTATTTGACATCATAACGGGTGGTTTGAAGCCAAAGTCCCAGTATTTGGGAAGGGCATTACGTCACGTAGTCAGGCCACGCAATGCAAGTGAAATAAAACTACTGCGCTACTGACAAAATGCAGAGGCGTTGGCTCTTCACCGTTTTAACCACTTTCGTGACCGATCTACATTAGCAATGAGGCACCTCTGGGGTTTTAGGGAATGTTCCCAGTATGCAGTAGCTACGGGTAGTATTAATGCACACCAGCGTTCAGACATCATGCCTGATCTTAGCAACAGCATAAACCCCAATAAAGCACCTATTGGCCAAATACCCAATACCCCCCAAAGGACTTAATTGCTTAAACTAAAGGTAGTTAGTGCTTTAAGTTTGCTAGATGGAACCCATTGGGCCAGCAATATTTCAGGTATGTGTCAGTCAACCCTTAACACTCATCAAGGCACCTCTACAAAGTAGTAGGGTTGGGTTAAATGTGGAAGCCACATCTCCATTGGACCTTGTGTGCAAACAGACACATTTGCAGTGTGTCCGTCTGAATGGCAGTACATGTCCAACAGACACATCAGTGTCACTGAAAGAGTGCATGTGTGTGACAGCGTCAGTCTGCACGTGGCCGCCAACTGAGAGATGTGTGTGTCAACCCCCCTATAAATCTGCCCATCAACTCTAGGCTGAAGCAAAACCCTCTTATTCCCAAGTCTGAAACAAAGTGACAGGCTTTGAGGAGACTTGAACCGGCGTTGAGTAAAAGACACCACAGATATTTTACTCAACATTTCAAGTTGTATATATACCTGAAGAGATTCGTAAAAGGTGAGAGCACTTCCAATCAACCAAAGAAAAGCCGAGCCGCTTCAGAATCACATTGAAGGCCAAAGCATTTTTCATTCGATGGGGTAAATCAGACTTGGCGGGTCATAAGCATAAGGATTATAATGATGTTTGCTAGGCACCAAAGCTGTTTCAGGTACGTGAGATCGCTTGAGTTGGCACAGGTGCACCGTGTCAATGCCAGCGCATGCATACACTTGAACCCTGGCGACAATGCCATTTAATAATCAGCGATGACACGAGATGAGGATTTTACGCCGGTTACGTACGTTTTGATGAGGGTTCAAACATGATGAAGCTTTTGCTGGCAAAACTCTCCCAAATTCCCTGGTTAAAGTAGCGCACTGAGTGAAACAGTTTTTTAAACATAACCCTCAGAAACGCATTAGACCAACCATTCTAGAAGTAACGTTTTATCACAATTTCTTATGTTTTCCCAATTAATTGATGGGTTAAAATTTCTAGGTGACTGTGAAAATGTAATTCACTATGCATGTTCACAGCGTTAAACCTAATATACAGCTCAGGAATGAAGTGTTTCTGTGTGTGAAATATTCCTACCTTTGATACTGTAGAATCTTTTCTTGCACAATATGCCTGCACCAACTGCCCACTGTGTTGCTGACTCAGTTATTCCACTTACTTCTTGTGAAATTCCTAGGAAAAGCTTGATTACAAAAGCTTACTGGACAGTTCATTTTAGTATTTTCTTTAATAAACGCCTAGGAAAGGAGAGATCCAAGCTTGCTCTTCCTTGGTGTATATATACTATAAATATGCAAAAGCATTCGTTTAAAATGCTTTTGCATATTGACGGCACCAGAACTTAAAAGATAGAAAGCTAAACCCTAAAGGCATGTGGTTATGTTAGGTGGTGAAGAAATTAACCACAAAAAGAATAATTATCATTATGTTTAAGAAAATACAGAATTCTACAGCAAAAGTAGAAAATGCCAGAGTGCCGTAGTAAATGTTCAGACTCAGTCTGTTAGTTTAGAATCTTTCCCACCTGACTATTCGGTTTCTGTAAATGTTTCTGTAAATTCTGTAAATGTGATAATAATGGCTCTGTAACACTCTTTCTACAATTCTGGCATTTCAACATACTGTAAATAAAGACTTATTCCAGCCTGGTACATTGTCTAATGTAAGCTCTCTGGATCAAATGAATCCACTTAAAGGAAAAACAATGACTGTACAATTGGGTAAACAGATCCAGTCTTTGTCAGTCTGACACCGGCTAATAGAGCATTTACAGCTGAGGCAGCTGTACTGTAAAATCCACTGCCTCCTCCACAAGGCCGGGCCATTTTCATTCATTACAACTGTCACAGGCACTTAAAGCACTCAGAGTAGTGGACGTTTAACAATGAGGTGGGGGGGGGGGGTAAATGCTGCTCAACTGTAGCAGCTGCACGTTAGCCCCAGGCTACAGAGAACACCGGGTTCAGGTGGGTTTAGCCAAGTGGTCGCTACGTGGCTAATAGGGTATATTCCATGTGATCACATGGCACATCTCATATCATAGCCACCCGTCAATGAGCCCTTTCAGCTGGATGTGGAGGCACACAAGGGATCGGTCTTTGGGGTGCGGGGTTTGGAGGGAAGAGGATGGATTTTACTGTAAAAGATATAGTTGGCTGTAACTAACATGGCTAATGACCTGGACCTTATGGTTTCTGGACCATTCAGCATTTACATCCCATCCACAATCTTCTAATACCACAAAAGTATTTTGGGCATTTTGGGCATTTTCACCCAGCCGGCTCTACACACCCAACCATAAAGACTTCCTTGTTCTTTGTCTTTCGAAACCTGTATGTATATAACGCAATGTCTAAAGCAACCCTCCCAAGACCTCTAGTGTGTTCCTTCTTTATAAGTCTGTGACCGATATGAAAGCGAAATAGAATAAGTGATGTCCTTAACATCTTTTTCTAAAATAATAATTGAACAGATCACAAGAATGGGAGAGACATACAAAACTAAAAACTTTGAGTATGAAAATATTTTAAAAAATGTAGGTGTCTAAAATTATTCAGGTAAAAGGGTACTGGTAATTTATTTATCTGCAGGATCAAATGCCAAAAAATATAATTTTTCTAATACCGGTGTGGTGCAACACCGGTATTAAAAAAAAGTTGTGGATTTTTCTTTCAATATTGGTGTGAATGTTTAAAAGGGAAATATCTCAGTCACTCAATCCATTTTGTAGGAAAATATAATTTTAAACATTGACTAAAATGTAAAAATATTTACATATTGACCCTTTTTAACTTTAATTAATAGAATTTAACAAGCTAAAGAAGCCATGCGCACAGCCCACAAAAATTAAGGAAACACGTAATCTTCAGAGTATAACACCAAGTCAGTTTAACTTCAGGGATATAAAATTTTCCAGTAGGAAAGAATAAGCAATTGTGAATCAATGTCAATTGTTTTGGTGCAAATGAATGGGACAACAGGTGCACTTGAGAGGCAACAGCAAGACAACCCCAAAATAGGGAATGGTTTTGCAGGTGGTGGCCACAGACAATTGCACTTTCCTTATCCTTCCTGACTGATTTATCTCTAGTTTTGCATTTTGCTAGTGTCTGGCAGAGCACTACAAAGTGACCTCCACTACTACTACTACTACTACTACTCCACGGGCTACTGTTGTGCATGTTTCTGACCAAACTGTCAGAAACAGACGGCATGAGGGTGGCATGAGGGCCAACGTCTTTTAGTGGGACTTGTGCTCACAGCCCAGCACCGTACAGTTCGATTGGCATTCACCAGAGAACACCAGAATTGGCAGGTCCGCCATTGGCGCCTCATTCTCTTCACAGATAAGAGCAGGTTCACACTGAGCACATGTGACAGACGTGAACGAGTCTGGAGATGTAATGAATGTGGTTGGGGGGAATAGAAAACAGGCAAGGGCTAGGCAGAAGACGTAGTCGAGGGCAGGCAGGGAACTGGTACACGAAAAGACTGTTTTAGCCAAATACTCAAAATAAACACACGAACGACCGATAGACGTTATAGAACGACAGCTTAGTACAGACGTAGAACGTACAATACCTCACAACGAACAAAACAAACAACCGACATATATAGGAAGCACCGTAATAGGCAACAGGTGCCTCCAATAACGGAAAACCCAGGCAGCGTTCAGAAACAAAAAAGGCAACGGGAAAACCAAAAAACAAGGAACGCAGGAAACGGAACGTTACAGGAGATGACTTGGTGTCAAAGCTAAATATTTACTTGGAACCTCGAAAAAAGATTTCTGATGCTTGCGAACCGGAACTACCGGAATATCATTGTCTACGAACATTCTGATATGGAGTGGAAAATAAAAGACATAAAATAAATGGACCAAAAAACTGATCGGGGAATGCTGACCCTGCTACAAGACATTCTCAGCTCTGTGTGCTTTGTCTCCCGTCCTTAGCGTCAAGTCAAATCCCTTCCATACACACACGTCTCACATCCGCGGTCACAGCGAAAGCCTGTAAATTTCAGTACAGAAGATGGTGTACATAACCCTTAGTAGCCGGCGGCTATCTCCGCACACCGCCATATCAATAACAGAGTGAAGCGTTTAAGACGAGATCAGTGGGCCCTCTGATATCGCTGCAATTATAACGTGCAGCCTAATAGTACAGAGAGACGTCAGATCTCCGTTGCTGTGGGGCACGGGAGCGTGCCTGGGCATGCAACCGCTGGTGTGATATGAGGACCTAGATCTGAGAGTGAGGAAAAGGGAAACTAGTGATTTCACCTCTCCCAGATCTGTGATCTATGGTGAGGGATTTGTCACATGTAATTGACGGCTCCCAAAGTCCTCCGCTGGGGATGTGGACAAGAGACAAAGGCTGAACACGGCGCACGGAACACCATGCGCTTAATGAACGCAAACGCCTGCCTGTGCAGGTGCCTGCACGCATGCACACACACACAGGGGTTATAGGATATCCTACCGTCCTGCTCGGTCTTAGTCAGCTCCACTAGTTTCTTCTGCTTCAGTGAGTCCACAACGTCGGCCAGGCTCCCTTTGCGGCGCTCCGGGGTTCCAAAGGCGGTTCCGCCTAGCGTCTCCCTGGAACACTCCTCTGGCTTAGGTGGAGAGGTCGAATTAGTCCGGTAAGAGTACAAGGCACAGCCCTTGGTGCTGACATTGTCCTGTGGGAACAAATGCGACAGAGGCATTTTGGAATTAGAAAAAGGACATCATTTATTTTCCTTGTGTTCCCTAAAACGCTGGTGATATGCAACCGAATGGCGTTGTACTCAGGTTCTCATGTGTTGTATATATTTTTCACCTCACTGTATTTTGTTGGTATTATCATTTGAACCCTATGCGTTTTTAAATTCGGTCATCATCTTAGCTGTTTCGCCAACCTCGGCGTCTGTACTGACAGCAAGAGCATGTCAACTTGGCAAAGAGCGGCTGATCTGGCAGTGAGGAAAGGTCATTCTAGTATACCTTATCTGAGTCCCAAATGGCATCCCATTCCAAGAGCACTGAAAAGCGCACTACCCACAGAGCTCCAGGTTAAAAGAAGTGCACTAACACACCCATTGTTTTTCCAGGACTGCGGTTTCTGTGCTGTGACACACCTGCGTTGTCTTTGCGGTCTCACACTATTGGCAGTGTTTCAGCTGTCGGAGCATTCAACAGAACGAGTGCCTTTTCCCCCCCTTTGACAATAGTAGAAACTGTGTACCAAATATAATTCTGAAAGGATGTTTTAAGATAGACAATATGTATAGCACATTGATTATTCAGATATTTGGTTTATTTAGATGAAGGTTGGCTAGAATTAGTAAATTCTGTTCTTTATTTTGAGGTCTCGTCTATGATACTTCTTCTATAAGGGCTACAGTCAACAGGGGTGCTCTAGACTTATTAAGAAGGTTCCATTTGGAACCGTTCATGCCGTGTGTTAGCGAATCCACATTTTCTCTCAGCACACACACTAGCGCAGGTGGCCAAGCCAGAGGTTTATTTCTGTATGATTTCTGCTCCTCTTACAGACTGGGGGGATCTCCGGGACTTTAGGTGGCTTATGTTACAAAGACAAGAGGCTTTGGCAAACAGGGACATCTGTAGATGTCCTTGAAACTGTTCCAGGAGGCATTTCTCTTAAAAAGGAAGATTCCTCACTAATTGGGCTCAGTAATAGTGTGTCAGAGTTTATGTGCTTGTGTCTCTCACCATCTGAGTTGGGCCTATACTCTCCCATTCCGACTCAGGCTGGCTGTTTCTGATTGGCTGATGCTCATCTGGGAGGGGTTTGCCATGTAGAGGGGGTGTAGTTGGCTGGTCCTGGCTTTGTCTTTCCTCATTGGCCCAGCCTACACTGTCCTGACCAATCGCTTCCTCTTCCTCTGCCGCAGGGGGAAATGGAGGCATGGCTCGCTTAAAAGACATCCTTCTATAAGGAAACAGTAAAAGGGAAACAATAAATTACTTTCCTTAATGCCCACAAATCTTTAAAAAGGTACGCACCTGTTGGGAGAAAACCTTTAAAAACATTTAAAAAAATGTAATATCAGGACTATAGTAAATGGTGGGATGGTAAAATGTTCTTACAATGAAAGTAAAATGGAAGCTTGATCACAACAGCCTACGGAGATTTGGCACCTAACCCTTCTGAATTGGGCAAGATTGGGACGCTGCCATGACGATACCCCATGGAGAGACAAGGGTCTGCTTGAGGGATGAGCGATTATTTGTTCCACCATGCTGGCTCTGGAATTCAATCTTGTGACTTTTGGGTAACTGGTTAGATGATCTAACTAATTAATGAACCCCTTTTCCTCTGTACTAATTTCCACTAATTGACTAAGTGATGATGGAGAAATTGAAGATTTCACAGATTTTCACAGTCAGGTAAATGCTGATGGCATTGAGGTTACATTTTAAGACAAATCAACTTTGAACTGTGTTTGGGTGCTCAGCGGGGCTCTCCTGAGACAATCAAATACAATCTTCTCCATGAGTTTTACATGTGTTTTACAAACCTCAACACTACTGCACATGTTAGTTGTTGGGGCTTATTGCCAAATTAACCAGCTGGTTTAAAGCGCCCTGTTGTGGATTGAGGACATCATTGTCTCCAGTATTACCCTTCCTTCAAGGACCACACCAACACACACACACAAGCAGGTCTTTGTAAATTACCACTTGTCTTTAAATGACTTGCCTGCTTATAAAGTGGCCACATCAACTACAACACATTGTAATAGACATACTGTTAGCACCGTAATAAATGAGATGATCTAGCATGATGTGTACTGTAAATTACTTATCACCATGCAACAGTAAAAACACAGTATGCTTGACTGAAGTATGCTTCATGTGTAAACCTGCGTTTTCTAACGCAATGCCTCAGGCCTCCACCTGGCCTCGTCAATAACTGCAATCCAATCACTTTACACATAAAAAAGTAGACTACATTGTTTAGTGTCCATTGCCAACAAAAATGCTGCATACCACTCCGATCCTCTTCTCCCAAAGTGTGCACTTGCACACTTTATGTCATGGATTTAACAAAGACGTAATGCTTACGGCCACTTTGTGATATTGAATAACAGGGGTTATGCAAGTGCACAGGCTGGAGAACCGGGACAATGTGAGTGTAGCGTTTTAGGCCAAAGAGAATCAGCCCTCCAAATGATGTCCAATAACTTTTAGCACTCCATTAATCATGCCAGAAGCGCTGTCTCTGAAGTATTCCTTCTCCTGGGCCTCTTAATATGTAAAACCAACGCTTACTCCAATATCAATCGTGTGTGTGTGCATGTGTGTTGGGGGAGGGGAGTTAGGGGGCAGAAAAGAAGACATTACTGGTGTCTTGGCCTGGGATTAGAGGCTTCTGGTTCTGGTCCAGTTGGGTCTGATCATTGTTTGTATTTTTTACACTCAAAATACACTTGTTAAATTCAAAAGAACATTATAGAAATATAGCGCTGACACCATTCTAACGACCACTGGTTAAATGGTTAAATAATAAGGAAAGAAAGTGAAAGAGAAAAGGGAGGAGCGAGAGGCGAGGGAGAGTAGCAGGTGTCTGGTGATTTGATAGGAACATCTACAGTGGAACAGAGGTGGGGGGTCTGTAACTCTGTCAACTGGAGAAAATTATACATCACAGTGCTGAAAGGAAAGGGGGCAAGGTCAGCATGAGCATTGTGTGTGTGTGTGTGTGTGTGTGTGCGTGCGTATGTGTATTTAAGTAAGTAAGTGGCTATGAGGCAGTTCAATGTATAAGCGCAACCTCTGAACAGATCTCTAGTCATAGGACCCTATCCCCCAACATATCATATTCACAGACTTCGCATCAAACCACTAACATATGGCTACTGGACTTGTATATTTATCGAAGTTAGAAAAGATATAACTTAGAAAAGGAATTAAGACATTTGTTTTAACTGTACAGATTATAAAATTGACAGATATCCTTTAGAATTGAACATGAAATTGGTGTGCTTAAGTACATGGTTGTGTTATTATGTGTATGCTTTCATATGTGTGTGTGTGGGTGTGTAGGAAGTGAAATGTTATATAATTGTGAACAGAATTGAACAGAGGAGACCTTTGCGTAGTGTCCTTCCAAAGATGCCATCTGACTCCATTCCTAATCCCATCACAACTCTAACAACAGCATCATGATTAATAACACCCCCCAACACGTGCCGGATTCCAATGGATAGCTCTCAAGCTCACAACCTTCTTGCAAAAAAAACATCTGCAGCATCTCCAGAATGTCAACACACAGGAAAATGTTGCGGTTACATGTTGCTAAAATGTACATGTTTCTGCCTACATCATCAGTGAACACTGATGATCGGTTCTTTTAAGCTTTAAACGGACAATAATCGGTAAGTAGCGGAAAAGGAAGGGACCATAGGCTAAGTTATGGACTGTACACAAACCACCAGACAACCAGAAGCATCTGTCATCTCCATCCTATATGGGGCCAGATATTTAAGTAGCTATATGAACACAGACAGACGCTGGCTGACACCAAGCGAATCAATTAAACGCTGCATAAAACTAGGCCTTCTCTGACTCAAAAGTGGCAATGTGACCACCCAACCCCGGACTAGAAAGACATGGGAATCGGGGTGTGGGGGTAAAGGGATGGAGAGGTCGGAAGGGTGGAGGAGAAAGCTATATTTAGCTGACAATATTGCTGCATGCGTTTTTTTATGGTGGCTTAGGGGTTAGCTTCTTGGAAGTGGGATCTAATATGGCCCGGAATGCTTGGACCTCAAGAAATGCCGCCACTGATAAAGTTTCATCATGCAACAGAACCTAGGCTGTTTGTTAGCGAGAGTAACATTCCGTATGTGATCAGTTAGCATTAGCAAAATCCAAATAAAATAATTGTCATTGGCAATATCACGCCAAATAGATTGCTATTTGAAAGCCTTTGGTTTGTGTTAGCTGTAGCCCCGTCACCCACCTTTCCCCGTCCCCATTGCACCTACCGTCCTGGCTTGGCAAGCCCCCTTGCTTTTACCAATTGAGCTACACAAGACCTAGAAACACAGCAACTGCCCCCGGCCACAGAGAAGCATGCCCTCCCAGCCACGTACACCTCTGCTCCACTAAGTTGGGCAACAAGGCTGTTGATGTACAGTGCATTTGATGAGGCAAAAGAGATGGAGAAAGCCATCACTTCAATGCAAACTCAATATTCTGAATACAGTGTAGCCAGATGGCTGAACGAGACCTCTTGAGAGGAATTGAGATTACAGCGATGGCAGCGGCAGGCATTTTCCTTGAGGCAGAGATGGTTTCTGCTGGGAGCCCAACAAAGGAATGACTCTGGCATCCGGGATAGACCTTGATGAGACCATGCCTGATGAGACCATGATGAGACCCTGGTGTGACCATGCATGATGAGACCCAGATGAGACCATGATGAGACCACGATAAAACCATGATGCGACCATAATGAGACCATGATGAGACAGTTGTGCTAACAAAACACTCTATTCATCTTTTTCACATGATCATTGAGCCTCCGGCTCCCGACCGACCAGCCCAATTTATGAAGCTCAGCTCATCTCTAGGAACTTTCTTGGAATGTCGAGCCTATGGATCAAATGTATTTTTTCCCAGTGTCACGAGACATTTTAAGTTTGATCAAGTTTTCCTTTTAAGCATGTCATGTTATGGAAAAAACAGATGCAACAAAAGTGTTTCGATCAAATGTCATTTCTGGATAGAAAATTGGTCGTTCAAATGGAACCATTTTCTTACCTTCTGGACAAAGTATATTTTTTTCCTCTGAGTGCTTCTGGTTAATGTTTTTTCTTCCATGACCCACTGTAGAAAATGTCTAAAAGCCCAAATCAATGGACAGTGTTTGACCAGAGGAGGACCAGGGGGCATTTTAACTCCCCCTCCAAAAAGTTGAAGGTAATTTATAATCCCTTCGTGAACTCAAGCAAAAGAAATTGGGGGACGGAATTTGGCAGGAGTTCATCATTCACTACTTCTCCTCTCCTGGAACCTGGCTATTTCGGAGAAACAATCGGCCATTGTGGAGCGAAGAGGCAGAGGGACCTGTGACAGATGAGAGGGAGACTGAGGGCCCCTCTTAGGAAAACAGTACACAAAGCGCCATTCAGCAGCCAGAGTCCTCTCTGCCTCTTGTAGAGCAATGAGGGCAGCAACAAAGGCCTCTGATTCGCCCAATTGGGTGTAAAATCTCTGACAATTCCCTGAAGTGCGCTAAGGAAGTGGGAACTAGCAGGAAGAGAAGGGAGCTAGAGAGAAAAGAGAAAAAAACTGAAAGCGAGAAGGAAGAAAAACAATGTATGATAAAAAGAGTGCGAGGGAGAGAGAGCACAAGAGATTGTGACCTTTTCGGATCATCTTGGTCTCCTGGACAACCTCAGTAAGTGTGAGGGGTAACGGAAGACAATGTGGATTAGAATGACAGCGCAGAACTAGGTCAAAAGACATAGCTCTATGACCAAATCCAAATATTATAGGTCCAATTTCATACAATTGTGCATACACTGCTCTATATAAATGTACAATCTATAGCGCACTATGAAGGGACATGGGAAACGCGTTTCTCCTTGGTCATTCCTCTCCTTCTCCATGAAATAGCAACGTTCCACCAGTCAGTTGCATTGAAAAGGGGCATTTTTGACAGCTATCGCCTTAATGTCAAGAACGGACTATCAGTCATTCCGAATTCAGTAAATGGTTTTAGCATGGCAGGGGAAGGTGCCGAATGGAACAAACTTCCCATT